>JAKTWI010000228.1:0-66167 GCA_030561065.1 Sporopachydermia cereana | reverse complement strand
CTGTATGCATAATATCTGCAGGCATCTGCACCTTTATGCAACTACCGCGCAATCGCACAAACTGCTTACTATTACGCCTCTCAACACCGTAAATGGAAAAGATATACTCGATGACTTGAAAATTGTTATCATTCATGTACTGTTCCTCTACTTCGTTGCTTAATATTTTAGTGAGTCTGCGAGCCTTCGGAGTGCGGGGGCTCAAATATCAAAATGTCCGGATGCCTCCTGCACACAATCCAGCATGAGACAAGACGAATGGTGTGAGAAGGCCGACATCCCGCAAGTCACCCTGCGGGCGACTATAGCCGGATTGGCGATAGGATCTGTTGTGCTGATATCCAATTTCCAGTTTGGCCTGCAGACAGGATGGATCTCAATGATGTCGTTGCCCTCGGCGCTTTTGGGGTTTGCTGTCTTTAAAATCCTTGGAGCCCGCACTGAGCTGGTTCCGAGGTTCTCTGATGTGGAGAATGTCTATGTGCAGAGTCTGGCAGTTGCTGTGGGCTCTGGTCCTTTGGCATTTGGTTTTGTTGGAGTTATTCCGGCAATTGAGAAGTTCCTCACTCCCGAAGAGGCTGGGCTGGCTCCTGGCTCCGAGAGGCTGAGGTTCTCTCTTTACCAGCTTATCCTGTGGTGCATAGGGCTGGCTTTCTTTGGTGTGTTTTTCGCCATTCCGCTTCGGAAGGAGGTTATCATCCGAGAGAAACTGCCCTTCCCGTCTGGCAGTGCCACTGCAACCATGATATCTGTTTTGCACAATACAGAGATATTAGAAGAGGAGGACTGTTTTGATGACGTGAAAGTTGGACTCACAAAGCGCTCGCAATGGTCTACGGAAGAAGACGAGTTTGACGAAACTGTGGACCTCAATTCAGATGTTGGAGAACACACTGGAGCCACTGGTCCAAACGGGCCTCAAAGGGGTAACTCTGATTCTCCTGCGGCACTCACAATTGTTGATTCACGCGCAGTGACAGAAAGAGAGCCCGACAAGGTTTACCATGAAAACATTCGGAATCTCTTACTGAGCTTCTCCGTCTCGGCACTCTACGGCCTGGTTGTATATTTTGTTCCAATCCTCCGCAATCTGCCCATTTTTGGAACCAAACTGGCCTCTGATTACCTGTGGACTTTCCAGCCTTCTCCGGCATATGTTGGCCAAGGTATTATCATGGGTCTCCCCACAGTCAGTTATATGCTTGTGGGGTGTGTTTTGGGATGGGGAGTTTTGGCACCCTTGGCTAAAAACAGAGGATGGGCCCCCGGTGAGATTGACGACTGGAAAACCGGCGGCCAGGGCTGGATTCTGTGGATCAGTTTGGGGCTTATGGTTGTTGATAGTGTGATATCCTTTTTAATGATTGCTGGCCAATCGTTACTGAAGCTATACAGACATATAAACGACGGGGAAAGTATACGTGGAGACTACACTGCCATTGCTGCTAGTCCTGGCCATCAAGTGAACCCTTCGCTAGACTCTCAAGCACCTCTTTTGGCGGCAGATAACTCACATGAGTTGAATAATGGATCCCGCGATATCGACGAGCGGGAAATTGTCTCTTCCGTATGTGGGACAGGACAACGGCATCATAACTCAGAGCTGGGATTTGCTTTTGAGGACGGAGCTATTGACCTGCCGCCGCGCCACCAACTACCTTTCACATTTGCTTTTGGCGGGGTGCTTATCTCTTCCGTTCTCTGCATAATCACCGTGCGGGCCGTTTTTGGCGCCATTGTCCCGATATACGCCACAGCCGTTGCTATACTACTAGCACTTTTCTTCTCCATTCTATCCGTGAGAGCTTTGGGCGAGACGGATCTGAACCCTGTTTCGGGCATCAGCAAGCTTTCGCAGCTGATATTCGCCGCCATTATGCCTCGGTCCGTTCCAGGGTCAATTCTGATCAATCTGATTGCCGGTGGGATTTCCGAGGCTGGAGCTATGCAGAGCTCCGATTTGATGCAGGATCTGAAAACAGGTCATCTTATTGGAGCTGCCCCTCGTGCGCAGTTCCATGCTCAAATAATAGGAGCTGTCTGGTCGGCGTGTTTCACTGCTGTCATGTACCGTGTATACGACTCAGTGTACACTATCCCGAACAAGATGTTCCGCATTCCAACGGCTGTGGTATGGATAGACTGTGCCCGGCTTGTCACGGGCTCGGGACTTCCGGAGCATGTTGCCCCTTTTGTCATTCTTCTGGCTGTGATTTCTGGTGTACTTTCTTTAGGCAGAAACATGCTGGAGGCTCTGCCTCATTCTTCCCGATGGCGGAAGGCGGCAGTTTTCATCCCCAGCGGTGTGGCTATGGGTATTGGTATGTACAACACTCCTTCTTTTACTCTTGCCAGATTTATCGGTGGGGTTACCAATCATATTTGTATGCGTATGGCACGGAAAAGGTACGGAGACAGGATACACGACAGCAAAGTGGCCATGATTATATGTTCGAGCGGCCTGGTTTTGGGAGAGGGTTTGATTTCTGTTGTGACTATGTTGTTCACGTCTTTGGGAGTGCCGCATTTTTGATGTCTTTTTCAACCGTGGGGTAAAACGAGAAGAATACGGGAACATTGATGGAATAGACAGGTTTTGGTCGATCAAAGGGCTGATGGGATTCGGGGTGTATATAAAAGTATCAAACTGGAAAATGATGTATGGAGTTTGACGGAAGGAATGAGTGAAGTGCAACTGACAATTTAAGGCAGGAATGTTGCAGGACAAGTAGATAAGTAGCAGAAGCGGTGGTAATCTGTCTTTTCGAGCGTTCGAGCCGAGCTTTCGATGACAAACTACCGCCCTCTGAGTCTCAACAAACAATCGAGGGAAAGACTCCAGCAACAAGACATCAAATTTTTACTCCATACGACAGACCATCACTGACATCTACCTGTTTATGATAGACCATCCTCCTAATAGAGACATAATCATCCAGTAGAGAGTATGAGATACTATTCCTCAGACGGGGCGTCCCGAAACTAAAAATACACAAGAAGCTGAACCGTCAACGACCAGCTCCCCCTTTCATCTTTTACCTTGCTTATACTTCTCATCCAAGCGGTACTCAACTCTGGCCAAAAAGTCCTGCTTTTGAAGATAACCTCCTTTGTTGTGAGTCCGGAGTTCGTCTCTGATACCCTCTTTATCCACAAATTGAGTCCAGTCCAGCTTCGACTTCTCCAAGGTATTGAGCTTATTGGCTTTCGCTGCCAGCAATATCTCGTCAATAATGGACTTCTTTCTGGGTATGTGGTGTCTGAGTGGTTGTCCGTACTCATTCACGTCTTTATAGAGAATGTTCCCAGAGCTGGTGGTTTCTGCTTTCGACAATCCCCGCTCCTTGAGCAACTGCCGGAACTCATCAGGGTGATTTTCCATATATTCACGAGCCTCCGGTGAATCAACTGGTACCATTTTCTCTTCCGTGATAAGTTCGCCAGCAAACTTGTACATTACTTTTATGGGAACTCGTGGCGTTTCCAGTTTAGACGTGCCTTCATCTCTCAGTTGCTGCAGCTGCTGTATGGATTTTGGAACTCTGCTGTCTAACGTATTTTTGCCAGACACCTTCTCAGGGGCATCTTTTGTTGTATTGGACTCGGAGTCTTTGTGTAGGACTTCGAGAACTGCTCTTGGACTCTGCATAGATTGTTGCTTCATATCCTCAAAAAGCGAGTTGATGTCAAGGCCGCTGGTTCTCTTGCCCGACAAGGAGTATTTCTTCTCGAGTCTGAAGATGAGCATGTTAGTAAAACTATACAGTTGGAGAACGAGAGAAGCAGTGAACATCTTGAGAGCAAACATACTTTTCATGTTGCCGCTGAGCTCTGGTTCGAACAAAGCCTCCTTCTGCGCTTTGAATTTTTTCGTAGTCAGGCAGCTTTTCGACATCTTGAACGTCCACTTTCCGTTTCTTGGCAGCAGGAAGAGCGCCAGGCCCTTTTTCACTCTCTATCAAATCATCGTTCTGATCGTCGTCAGAGTCATCTTCACTGTTCCCATCAGCTGTTTAGAGTATAACTGGTTAGCATTCTGCAGCTATGTTACAGCGAGGAGCTCAAGGTTGACTGTTGATGATCATACCACCCCCACAGACAGAACCTCGCCCCTTAATAGCAAATAAAAACCCTTCCACGAGACCATCAACATACATTTATCAGGAGTGAAGTCCTCATCGGCTGATTCATCATACTCCTCGTCCTCAGCAGTTACCCCAGTGCTTTTCTCTTCCAAGGCTGGGACAGCCGCATGGTCTTCCTCATCCGCCATCATAGCAGCATACCTATAGCCTTACAACAGCCAAAATTCAACTATAATTTCGTCACATTCTCATTTTATTAATTACATAACATCATCTTCACATTTTCATGCCCGACATCAGGACCATCAAAGCTCCGATAATACTATAATAGTAATAGTATTACTATTACCCCCATACAGGATAGTTTCCGCTTTGAAATATTATATCCGTCCCATATCAGATACTTCACCATGCCTAACGGACACCAACAGGTTCACCTTTTCAGACACCAACCCAAACAACTCTCCAATTCTCAAAGAAAAGTTGCAATTTGAACAGGTAAACTACAGTTTCTCCGATATATTGAAAGGAAAAAATACGTACTGAAGTGTCTGAATTGAATTGTATTACGGCGTGGAAGAGAAATCATTTTGCGGCAAGGTTTGTGGTGACTTACCTTACTAGAAACAGAACCAGAAAGTATAATCCTCTTTGTTTGTTTGACATAGTGGAAAGAGCCCTCAATTCTCAATCAGGGCCTGTCAATCATAGTTCAGAGAGTAATCAGACCCAGCTCTATTTGCCTCCTAATTTAGCCTTTTAATCAAGGGCTATACAATCTATCAACAGGCAGCTCCTTTTGGTTTCATGACTTTCTGAAGCTCTGAATCCAAAACACGACTCTACCACTCATCTACCGTCACCAGTCATACAAAATGTTGAAACGAAAGGGATCACAATCGCCTGTGGAACAGGACGCCAAACGAGTGGCAATTGACACGGAAACGCTCACCCCCGCTCCCGAAGACTCCTCAAACGAAACCACGCAAGCCACCTCGAACTCTGAAACAGCCGCCGAAAGCACTGAAAAAATACAGGTGGACTCTGCTGCGGCAAACAACGAAGAGGAGCGGCCCGGCGAGTCAAAAGGCACCGAAGACGCTACCAAAGAAGGCAATGGATCATTGCGGCAACCGCCGACATCCTCACACATGCTGAACCGCCGATCGGACACGCGGCAGCGGGACGAGGACGGCAATGACAGCAACTCAACATGGATACATCTCCGAGTGCTCTGTACAGTGAAAGAAGCGTCCAGTGTGATTGGCAAAGGCGGAGCCAACATCAACATGATCAAAGAGAAGGCTCAGGTTCGGATAAACACCTCTGACAATGTCCGAACGGTGCCGGAACGGATTCTCCATTTCAAGGGCAATGCTGAGAATGTCGCTAAGGCAGTTGGTATGGCTGTGAGACTCATCCAGGCAGAACCCATTGGCGAGCCGAGCTCCCCCAGTTCCCCCTCCTACAGACTGAGACTGTTGATTCCACATTTGATCATTGGATACATTATTGGAAAAGGTGGCGCGCGATTCAGGGAAATTGAAGAGGCCTCGGCAGCTAAACTGAAGGCTGATGACAGGCTGCTGCCCATGTCCTCGGAACGCGTTTTGAATATCACCGGTGTGGCTGATGCCATTCACATTGCCACCTACTATGTTTCTACTACATACTTGGATTTTAAGCACGTGTTACAAGGCGTTCGTATTCAGTATTACGACCCTGCCACTGCTCCCAGTAACGGCATGGGGATGAACATGGGGGCCCTGTCTATGGGAGGAGGTATGAATGGAATGGGGATGAATCTCGGCATGGGGATGAACATGGGAATGGGGATGGGCGGCCGGCCAGGCATGCCCAGAGGATCGCAAGGACTGGGAATGCCTCCGCCTCCCCCGGTAGCCCCATACTCTGCTCCTTTCACCAATCCTCCATACAACTCTGCTGGCCCCGGGTTTCCTATGATGGCTGGACCTCCCGGCCCGACAGTCACTCAGGAGATGTACATTCCCAATCAGTACGTTGGCAGTGTGATTGGTAAAGGTGGAAAGAAGATACGGCACATTCGGGAGATGTCAGGCTCCGATTTACGGATTGGAGATCCTGTGCCAGGAAGCTCAGAACGGTTGATTCGAATCATTGGCTCGGCTGTCAACAATCAGCAAGCCGTTTATATGATCAATCAGCAAATTGAGTACGAGAAAGGAAGAAGTGCCAACGCTATGTGAAGGCTTTCTTGTATTCAAGAAAGATATCCAGTACAACTATCAGGATTAGCTGCATTATGATACTTTAGTCCCTGAGCTGCTTCAAGATGGGACGGATATGTTTGGTGTATCTGGTCGGTACTTCTGAGAAGGGAAGTGATGAGATGTTCTTTGTGTATATGCCTGTTGCTTGTGTTTCTTATCCCTTCTTATTTTATGTTTTGTTTTATTATGATCCTTCCCAAATCCTCTTTAGATTCATGATATCCTCACTCACCCTGACATCTAATACTCCTTTTCCTCCCTTCTTCCACAAACTATCCAGCTCACTCTTGGAGAAGTCTTTGAGTTGCTTTCAGATTATGACCCACATGATATTTGGCCTTATCCATTCATTAGTTCCTATTTTACAAGGCAAACTATTCAGCAGAGTTATTTCCTGCCTGTGCTTCAACAGTCTGTTAATCCCCAAGTCGCCTCTTATGCATTGTTGAAACATCATTTCTCAGTTTTCTCAGTTAGTTCAGACTGATTGACAAAAAAGTTCAATCAGGGGCACTCACTTCAGCAGTCTTTATCATCATTCATTATACGCTCTTTTCCTTTTACGTTGCATAGATATTCTCTCGCATTTGCATATGCTCGATGCTGCTTATGCTGACTCAATGAGCAGTTTGATGGGCCTGGAGTGCTTGATTTTTCTGTTTCGATTCCAACGATCAACTTAGAGATATCACTTTTCTCTTGTGATGCTAGCACCCTTTTGAAACTGCACTGCACTCTGACGTCAAAAGTACCATATCTATCATCGCACATTCTGGTGCGCTAGGGTGAAGAACCCGCTCGCTTTATCCGAACCTTTCGGCTTTCACATAATCCTTCATGCATTCATTGTATATCTACAACTTGTTGATCAAGCCTGATAGATAGTATTTACATGACTCAACAGCAGCACAGCCTCTGAAGCAACATACACTCTCCCTCTCTCTAGAAACATCTATTTGGAGCTCCGGTTGGATTGCAGCCAGTTCACGAAATCAAAAAACAAAGCTGCTTGCACTCTGCTTTTCTTCTCGTGATACCAGGACTTCATAGTACTATTGTACAGATCCATCACCTCGTCAATGGCCCCAGGGTAAAGACTGGACAGCTGCTTGGCCAGAAAAATACTACTCAAACTGCAAGCAGAGCCATGCGCACTGTTGCTAGAACGCGCAGCGGCACTATGAATCTCACGCACAGTCTCAAGCAAGTAATCTTTAGAGGTCAGTTGCTTCAAGTCCTCTTTTAGCGTCTCTGAGACAAAGGAGGCGTCTGCGCTGTTGCGGTTTGAGATTGTCAGATCCAGCTTTTGTTTGCCAATCTTTTTCAGAAGCTTATGAGCATGTTCTCCCAGTGTTCGATCGAGGGTGATGTTCATAGTCTTCAGCAAAGGCTCCACCATGGATATAAGCAGGAAACTGTCACGTCTCACTCGGACAAATACATCCAGAAGCTCTATGATCCGGTTTTTGATTGTCACCATATTTTCCCGTGCAGCCTGCACCTCAATTTTCCGCTTCGTTCCTGTCTCAATAGACTCCAAAATGCTTTTCCGATGTCTAAAAATTGAGGCCAATTCGTCATCAATAGCCATCATTTGTTCATCGTCCATTGACTCTTCAGACTCATCTGAGTCATCTTCCTCCGAATCATCCAAACCATCCTCATCAAATCCAGGAGGCTTTCCTATGCCCAAAACCTTAGCGAGCTCCATATTTGTTTTACGATCCGCCTCTGACTGGGCATCCATATTGGAAATATCAGACAAGTCATCAGACTCAGACAAACCAGTGTCTTCATTATCCTCTTCTCCGCTCTCCTCCGAGTCGCTCCGGCCTTCATCTCCGCTGCCCTTTTCCTTATCACCATCTTCCTCTAATTCTTCATCTTCATCTTCTTCTCCATCTTCTTCTCCCTCATCCTCGTCTTCCTCATTGTCGGCCCCTCCTTCAAAAATGGCCATCTGGCCTTGTTTGTTCTCCTTAGCTCTCAGCACATCGTAAAGCAGACTCAAGCTACTCAAGCCAATAGACGGGCAGAATCTCTCCCAGGAAATAAAGCTCATCTTCCTTAGCAATGAGTTCTTTCGTGATAGGAAGCTGAGAATGATCTCAGTGAAGATGGGCGCTGAATCTGTCGACTCGTCTCCTTCATCAGTTTCGGCTCTTCCTGCCAAGGAGGCATACACCACATGGAGCTCTTCCAATACTTGGAGCGACTCGGACAGTTCAGCCTCGTTGTCCTCGGATGCTATCAAAAATTGAAGCACAACCATAGAGAACAGTAATTCAAAAGACGACAGCTGCGCAGAGTCAGTGTGAGGTGACGATTCTCTTTTTTGACGTATTTTGCGCAAAGTCTTGATTGCTTTGGACAATGCGTTTTCCAGCTCTCCTTCAAACTCCACTCGAGACACAATGCTCTGCTCCAAATCAGAGCCTTTCTCATGTGACGAGTCACTGGGTTTCTTGAACTCAAGATAATACTTCAGGCATTTGTAGCTCCAAGTGATGTTGTCATGTCTGCTTCTGAAAATAAGTTCTCCTATCACTGAGTTCAGTCTCTCTTTCGCCATCTTCGCTATCTCGTCAGATACAACGGGTAGACTCTTAAGTTTGCCGAAACGGAAGCCTTCACTCGCATCGTCAGATTTTGTTTTCTTCTTCTTCTTCTTCTTTCTATGTTTCTCTTCAGTGCCAGACTTTGCAGGAGAGTTCAGAGGCTCTCTTTTGGGCTTGAAAAATGCCACAGCAATGATGGATGCCAGTACGCTTTCCACCCACTGATAGGACTTATCCTCCTCTGTAATGACTGCTTTGTTGTTTCTCACCAGATGGAGGAAAGCGTCCAGCACCCATTTCCGAGTCTTTTCCAGCTCAACAGCATCATTAGCGTGTCCAGAGCCATTCTCAAACAGCTCAGCATAGAACTCAACCAGCTGTTCAATCTGCAAAGGGTCTCTCATGGATGCAGTGATGTTTTCCACTGTTTTGGATCTCGTTAGGGTATCGAAGTTTATAGAGCTGGAAGGCGTGGCGACTAGCAGAGCTCTCAAAAACACGATTGCAAGTTGAGGTGCTCTGGCTGCAGTTTCAACAAAAACAGTCAAAAGGTGCTTGGCGGCTTTTGAGAGCAGACGTGAACTATTGTGACTTTGGTTGATCAGACATCTCAGAACGTTTCCTGAGTTATACAGGATGGCTTCCAAATGCTGCTTGGGTGTAGTGGCAGTCATACTTCGAAGGAATATCTCCAATATCTGAAAGCCGGTGTATTTTCTTTCTGGAGTCGAATTCTGAGAAAAGAATGAGTCGTCCACGATTCGTTTCCAGAAGTCCGACAGACCGATAAGACTGTCAGATGAAGTCGCAACCGCTGATCCCTTATGCCTCTTTGATTTGTGTTTCGATTCCTTGTTACGCTTGCCATTGGCAGAAACAGTTTCCTCCTCTGCTACCGGTTGGGAAACAGAACTGACGATATTTTCAGTAAGTCTCTTTGCTAAGAATCTCCAGACGAAATGAGGCTTGGGCGCCCAAGGAGCCTTTTTAGACCCATTCTGTTTGGCCTGTTTATCTGTTTTGCCTTTCTTCTCCGTTTTACTGGAATTAGCAGATTCCTTATCATCTTCAGGCGGTGTTTCGCTCTCCACAATAGCCGTGCTGTCAGTGAGTATTTTCGCTAGTAGAGAAGCATTTGACTTTGCTATTGGGTTTCCAGAGGACCATACACCGGGTACTGCAGCAGTAATGGAAGCTAAAGAACTTTCAGGGAATGAAAGATAGATGGCTAATCCGTCACACGTGAAAGTGAAACCTTCCTCGTTAATCTTGAGAGCGACATCCTGGTAAAGAGTTTCAGCAACTGAATTATCCAAGTGCTTCTGTATTTTTTCAATCAGCTGTATTATCGTGTAGAAACAGCTTTCTCGAATCCAGGACTTCTTGCCGGCCAGCGATAGTATTGCCCCCACAATCATTGACATCTGAGACCGGAATTGAGAAGATGTTGTTCGGGAGGATGTCTCATTTTCACCAAACAGCAGAGAGGAATTGATCAGAGCCTGTAACCCAAACAATTTCCCAAACATCAAATTGCGGTTCTCGGCTCCAGTATTGCTGCTTGCTGTCTGTGTGTTCTCATCCAACAACTTAATGAAGCTCTCGACATTCAGGTTGAGCTGTGGGACAGATGATGACTCGTCTGACTTGGAGATGCTTTCTGAGATTTCTCTTCCAGTGGACAGTAGCTCAGTCAGTGCCAAAGAGAAGCCAAGTCTACTGGACCCTCTCGAGCTCGTGAGACCTCTGATCAGTCTTTTCAGTGCGTAAGACCATTCATTTTCATCCTTTGTGTCCTTCAGGGCTGATATCAGTTGCAATGCGGCTTCAAACCGTTCTTGTGGATCATCAGACCCAAGCTTCCAGTAGAGATCCAAAGTCTTGGACTTCGTAGATGAGGCCGTCATGACTCCTCAAAAGGCAATCGCTTTTTTGAGGCTCCAATCGATATGAAAATGATATACTCTGTAGGTGTCCAGACTATGTCACAAGTTCACCCCTCCCACTCCATGCAAAGCTGACACACTTTTCGCACCAAATAGTGAATGTCAACTCTTAAGTATACCAATTACTCCGCCTAAGCCTTCTCCTATAATAATGTTAAGCATTTATTGAGATCTATTCAAGGCTCATTGAATACTCTGATTTTCCATCACACATCAGACAGCTTCCGGGAAAAAAATGATTAACTAGTACTGAAATATACTCGTTGAATGGCTATACGACTGTAGAATTCAGCACACCAGTTACGGAGACAATGTGAGGCTTCACATGCAACATCTTATCCGGTATAGAACACCTTAGGACACATTCTGGTGTAGAGGTGTGAACCCCTATTGGCCCCGGGCGAAGATCTCATTGGAGACACTTCACACTAGTTGAAGCTGAAAATTCACTGATGGTTGATATTTGGAGAAGTGAAAGCAGACGTAGGGCAATCATACACTGTTTTGTTGATGAAAAAAGGCTGGACTACTTCATCAGTGACTAACCGAGATAGATCAACAATGGCTGGAAAACTATCGTAAGTACTTTTGGACCTGAGTTAGAATTGAGGATATGAATGAAAGACATGAAGGAGGAACGAAGATGGCGGTTGACATGTTGTTTGATGGGTTATGAGGGCGGGGTTAATGTGCTTGGACTTTGAGAGCATAGAGGACGAGATTGTTGTGGGTATTTCACGAGAGCTTTCTTGCAACCGTACCCCGGGCAGTACCAGTTCAATCTCGAACCATTGCTCGCAATTGAAATGCTTGGGGTAGCAGATAGAGGAGGAACTTCAGCACTGTTCTGGGCTTCAGTTGGATTTGTGAGGTCGATCATCATCATCCCTACTCTCCATGAAGTGTGTTCAGTAGCTAACATGAAACTCACAGTTTTGCTAAGACCCTGTCTGTGGCTGCCGCCGCTGTCAGAAAGTCCTTGAAGGAGGAACTCAAAGTGAAAGCCACCAGAAGAGATTTCTCCGAGGCTCGCTACGTGAAGTACGAGAAGGGAGTCCCCACCACTGATCCTATCCCTCTGACCAAATAGACTCATTGAATGGTGAATCGAGACAGCTCGTTTAAAGAAGAGGAAACAAAAAGGCAAGAACTTTTGCATTCTCGGAAGACATGATGGATCTCACAGAGTTTCCCGGCACCTTTGGTGGCCTAAAAGCTGGCGTGATCTATATAGCCTGATCTTCTGACGAGCCGATCTCAATAAAACAATGTTTATGTTTTGCTTGATTGATGTCATGCCGCGTTCACATCACCTTGTCACGACACACTACCGAGCATGTTGCTCAATCCCATTTTTCTCAGCGACTGTCTAAACAAAGGCAAATCGACTCTTTGTAGATAATCTAATGGGGACCTTTCCTATTGATGTTAAATGACTCAGGATCTATTGTACCTATATTTCGAGCTTCAACGATCGACTCCAACGATCGACTTTTGGCTTGAGGCAGCCGAAAGGAGCTTATTCAGTCACCTGTAACTACTCTTGTCACGCCACACTGACATAGCTAGCCCAGTGGGACTCAGAAGTTACGCTTCGCCTCATCTGCTCATAGGTTCCCGTATCTCGGCACATATATCGGCCCGGATGAGTGGTGAGCAACTTTGGGTCTCCCTCTGTGGTCAGTTGTCTTTGATTACATAATCACAAAACGCTGATGTTTCTGACAGGTGAAATAAACACGCGAATGCTGCAAAGGGAATCTGGTAAACAAAAGGATGATGCAGAATGGAAGTCCGGTTGTAGCCTCGTAAAGACAAGATGTAGTCGAGAGATAGTGGGCGGATGGGTATTAAGATCGATATTAGTCTGGAATTGTCTGTATTGAATCCTACAGCAAATAATCTCACACTGACAGTTTGTCTTCCATCATCACGTTCAAGTAAAACAACGAGACCACCGCCTTAGGAAAGATTATTACCACATTCGGGTTAGTCTTATGCACCTTCCTGTATCAAGGCTCACATGTATGCAAATCATACGTCAAACGTAAAAGTAAATCAACTCTGCAATACAACATTAAGAGATTGATGATAGATCGTGAAGTCATTGATGGGGAGGGAAATATGTGATGAATGCACTGTCGCGGTACAAGACGCGCATTTTTGTTTGGTGATGGTAACGCGTTGGGCCAGGAAGCTGATTGATGGTTGCATTGCTTCTTCAGATCGACGATATTGGACAGATCCGTGATTGCAGACTTCTGATCTGGGACTGCTGCTTCCCTCTACAAGTATAACCAGAGCTGCTGATCTGTTTGATCTGGTACTGTAAGGGGTTGTTCCCGAAGTGCGGGCCGCTTCAGCGTGAAGTGCGGGCCGCTTCAGCGTAAAAAGCAGGACTTGCTGCATATGCGAATAACTCATAATGCTGCAGTATCAGACAGAAGGGTTGCTATGCTCTCAGGCCCTGGCAAAAGTCCGGCGGCCGCTCTTTGCAGATGGACTTGCCGGAATCACAGCAGCCATCAACAGGCATCAGCGGTCCGGAGGAGATGGTCGGTCTGAAGATCATAGGCCAAAATGTCCATTCCCTGGAAAGAATGATGTTGGTTCTTTTGGGGTGATTGCAGAGGAGACGGTGACGCATATAAGCCCCGAGATAATGACGACCATGATGGACTTTGTTGACGAGATTGATATCTTTATTCAGGAGGAGATGGAGTGCCTTGCGTTCTGTGATAGCAGGAGTGAAGCAGACATAACGTGGCTCTATGAGGGAAGACGAGAAATTAACAAGATATCAAAGGATGTGGACTCCATAGGGACTATTATGAACCAGCTGATTCGAATTTTGGAGTCTGTCACCTACAAAGGGGATAAAGATGACAGGCCTTTGGAGGAGGATGTGATGAAGGTGCTGAAGAAGCTGGAGGACCTATCTGATAGATGGCTGGAGCTGAGAAAAGTCATTCTGAAAGTCCAGAAAAAGGTGGATGTGGCAACGGAATGGAACGATCTGAAGGAGGAAGTTCTGAGGGGGATTGAGGGAGAAATAAGTACCTGCTTACAGGACTCGTTTGATCTTCGGACTGACGTGGAGAAGAGCAATTTGGAGTTTGAGGAAATCATCACTGATCCCAGCATAACGTTCAGTGATCTTTTGGACAAAATGGCATTCAGCTTTGCTGTCAGCGTTCACGAGAGTCTGAACCCTGTCTCTCTGACTCCTTTTCAAGGCTCTGTGAATGAAACGTTTATTGATACCCACAACCGAGTCGAAGCTATAAATGTCAGTCTGGAGTTTGTGCCTGACCGTATTGCCCACTACTTGTCAGTTGCCGAGATTGTGTCGCCAGAATCTGTGGAAAACGTCAACAGGGCTTTTGACGAAATTGAATTCAAAATCCAACTCCTGCATAAAAACGTCAAAACACTGGCCACCCAGCTTGTGGCATCCAGATGGATAAGGGTGTTTGAGCTATTTCACAAACTTTGTGAAGAGGAGATCAGAAACTACGAATCTGATCGCAATGATTTGAACCAAAAGTATCCTCATAGAAGCATACGGCTTGGTGGATCTCCTGTTTGGCCGTCTCAACTGGACAATGAAAGAAAAGAAATACTAGTGCAGGCACTAGACACAGTAACATTGTGCAAGAAGTATAAGCTGCTAGCTATGGATAGCAGTCTATGGCAAAAAATCATGAAGCTTAAAGGCAGCTTAGAGCAGCTAATAGCTCAGGGGGAGCGGACCGGTCCAAACCAAGACGAGGAAACAAGAGGCAGATCACGAGCCTCCAGCCTTCATGAAGTCGGTACTATGCTGAAACTACACTCAAGTATGAGTAGGCAGTCCTCCAGAGTTGGCTCTCGGGCCCATTCCCGCACGGCTAGTAATACATCGACTGATTTTGTCTACGACCTGAAAGATCTCGGTATAGTATCCCCTATGATTGGGAAACGAACGGGGACAAAATTTCAGTTTGGGAGTCTAGTGTCTCGTATCAATGCTGATGACTCTTGGGAAAGCCAGTCAGTGGATGATACTCCTTCCAAACCCACTCGCATCACAGGAGATATGCTATCTCAGCTAACCATATCCGGTCAGCGCAAACCAAAGAATGCAAATCAAAGACCAATCTCCCAAACCTCAGATGATCCGTTTGTGTGTGAGACACCCAAGAAGCAGATCACAAGACCTTATCTGAAAACTGAACACAACCCCGCTGAAATCAAAGTATCAACAATAAGAGTCAACAGGCGTCGCACATCTATGATTCCGGTTCCAGTCACGCCTGCAACTGTGAAAAGAGCTGGACATGCAGCCACTCCCAGAACTGTGGAGAGTTTCAGCCGCTCTGACGTGAAGTCCAAAATTCCTATCCGGCCCCAGTCAGTCTCTCGTCCCCCTACCCGGATTCCTCTATCAGCCAGTAAGCTGAATCGGGCGGTGGACTCAAAAGCAACACCGATAAAGGCGCGCAAAGGTGGCCTAGGAATCTCAGGCATTTCGAATTCGGAGAACATTAGAGATATGGCGAGACCTGTCAGTGGCAGAGAATACTCATCAAGGTCGAACTCGTTGCGCAGTACTGGCAGTACGCGAAGTGTGTTATACTCTCCCTCACTGACGGGAAGTTCGAAATCTGACAGATCGAGATTACCTGTCCCAAATTCTGCTGATCGCAGGGTATCTCTGACCCCCACATCAGTTCGTGCGGGCATATTGTCCAGGCCGAGGACAAGTCTAATCCCAACTCCCGTTCGCAGGAGATAATAGGAAGAACTTCCTTTTTGCAGTCATGCATCAAAGACTGGATTGCTCGGTTCGTTCAGTCAATCCAGCCTTCATGCCATTGAAGCCTCTTCTAACCCTCATACTTCCCAATTACGAATACGAACCTTTGAGATGTTCGAGCTTGAGAGATAACCAAACATGAAACGAAACCTGGTGTTGTCAGCAAAGGTAATTTATGTACAAGAATGTATACTATCAGATAATAGAATGTTAGATCTCGAGGCTTTAATTCTTCCGGGTGCTCTCGAAAAACTTTCGGAATTTATCTTCAGATCCAAAGACCTTTGTAAACAAACTTTCCTCTTCACGTCTTTTGATCTCGGCTTCATCCAATTCTACAATCGACCCATCAGGAAGCAAGTCGCCAATCTGCACTTTCTTCTCTTCTCCTAAGTACACTGATTGGAGCTTTATGTCAGTATTATGATGGTGAACTCATAAGATCCATTCAAGTGACTGGATAATGTCCAGTGAGCCCGTTCACAATTGCCAGCAATTAGCCAAAACTTACATCGTTTGTAGAGCATGAAGGATGATATTAGTAGAAGCGGAACTGATGTGGCGATCAGTCGGAAACTTCAATGATAATGTTAGTTGGTATTGCCCTCAGACTCTCTAGTAAATCCTTCGATTTCCATTCCCCTCTTGGAGTGCCGTACACGGCTTCTCATTACCTCTCCTCCAGTCCGACAGCAGCCACATCAGTCCTTCCGCACCATAAACAAGCAACTTGCACTTACGCTCGAACTTTCTTCGCGACACGATCAGGTATCTTTCCGCCTTTCGGAGCAGCAGCCATCTTGAGAAGCAGGGATACGGTCAATCGGTTAGGTTCATACAGACAAGTCCCGCTTCGCAACCTGAGACGCTGACTCACCTCAGTTGAAACTGGTATGACTTCATACGCGGCCCCATAAGCAGAATCATTTATAACTTTCTCATTGTACAACACTTGTCTCAACAATATCAACATCACAGATTCGTTCCGCTAATGCACTGAGACGCTGAGACTCCAAATGGTTTTGAGGCCTCACGTCTGTCAAGGTTCATGTATGCTAATGCATCAACCATGCAAGGAAAAGTTTATTGGATTCTCAATGAACGTCCAAATCTACATATAAAAGGGCATTTCGCTGCTGTTATATGGTTTCCCCTGTCTTGTAAATAAGTGGTTGACTATCTGATATAATTTTATATAGCTATAGTAAATCCACATCCATCATGCTCAAAACTGTATCCTGACAGTATTGACCCTCACGTCTCCTCCCACTCTTATCCCGATGATCAGCATCGCGTCTCATCTTCCCTCCTCTATCTGTTAATGATTAGAAAATTTTTTGTAGTGTATAGTGAATATATGAATGTGAAGGAGCCATAAAGAAAGCTAATCAGGATAGAAATGGAGTATAAGATAGATCTCAGAAGGGATTATTGTGATACACTGCTCATGAGACTGCGTCTTGAGTCTCCTGTTATTACTGTGTGATCTCTGCGTCATCTCTGTAAGATCACCTTATTGCGAGAAGGCAGAGGGGCTCAAAGCAGCAACTATATGAAAGGCGTCTACAGCTTTGGTAGACTGACAATAGCTGTAAGACATTTCAGCACGAGCCTGGCAAAGATGGGGAAAGCACCAAGACAGAAAAAGAGCGACGCCGGTGGTAGTTCGGGGGCCCTGGCTTTGGGCTCAGTCTTTAAAATGAATACCACCATCGGTCAGCATTTGCTGCAGAATCCTCTGATTGCTCAGGGTATTGTTGATAAAGCAGACATTAAACCCTCCGACGTGGTGCTGGAGGTCGGTCCGGGTACTGGTAACCTTACGATGAAGATTCTAGCTAAAGCACGCAAGGTGATAGCGGTGGAGATGGATCCTCGAATGGCGGGAGAACTGAGCAAAAGAGTACAGGGAAAGCCTGAGGCAAAGAAACTGGAGATTTTGTTAGGGGACTTCATCAAAACCGACCTACCATACTTTGATCTCTGCATCAGTAACACACCCTATCAGATCTCATCACCTCTCATGTTCAAACTCATCAACGCTCCAAGACCCCCTCGGGTTTCAATACTCATGTTCCAGAGAGAGTTTGCTCTGCGGTTGCTGGCGAAACCTGGCGATGCTTTATACTGCCGATTGTCCGTCAATGTTCAGATGTGGGCAAATGTGACACATATAATGAAAGTGGGACGCAATAACTTCAAACCTCCGCCTCAGGTCGAGTCGAGTGTTGTGAGGGTTGAAATGAAAAATCCCAGGCCCAATGTGGATTTCGATGAGTGGGACGGCCTGGTTCGCATTTGTTTTATCAGAAAGAATAAAAAGCTGTCAGCCATATTTAAGTCGTCAGTGCTCGATATTCTGGAGAAGAATTATCTGCGATACTTGTCAATCAAGGGAAAGGACGATACCATGGATATAGATGTGGGTATGAGTGATAAGACGGCTGTGAAGGAGATTGTGAAACAGAAAGTCGAGAAAGTCTTTGCAGAGACAGGTTTGGGTGACATGAGAGCTTCCAAGTGTGACCAAACTGATTTCCTGAAGCTCCTATATGCTTTCCACATGGTTGGAATTCATTTTGCCTGAGCGATCTCTTAACGGTTTCATGTTTACAGTCTCTGTGACGACTTTAGAAGCTGAAACATCGTTTGAGATCACAATTTTCGTGTATAGTATATCAACTCCTTGCATCATTAGTCATATCTACATTGAGCCAAAGGGACAAAGGGGCTCATCTTGAATAGATACCCGAGTGTCGTCAACATCGAGTATGTGAATCAAGAATTCTCAAGCATGTTCTATTATCACCAGTAGATAATCGATAACATCTTTGAGTTGATCTATATTCTTTCCCAATCATCTTTCTCCACCTCGATGATCATCTTCTCTTAGTAACCTTTGAACTGTCCTTCTCAATAACCTCGCCGATCCCTCCCATCTCCTCAAACTCATCCTCTGTTCGTCTCACAATCTCCCTTCTCTCCCAGAACCGATCTTCGGACATCTCGAATGCAATCTTTTTCAGATCCTTGCCTCTGGAATCCTTGTTACTAGACAGAGCCCATTCAACAAACGTCGGTCCTGTTCTCTCATAGAAACTCTTGAGTGTTTCGAATGGCCTTGGTTGCGGGAGCCAGGGCCGGGGATCAGTGTCGTCAATAGTCTCATCCACTTCTTCTTCAATTTCGTCCTCGTCGCCAATAAGGGCATCATCATCATCCACTTCTTCGTCATCGTCGTCTTCACCTTCATCATCGTCCTCATCGTCTTCATAGTCTGAATCAACATCATTCTCCAATTCTGACAGATCTTCCCAGAACACCTTAACTCCATCCAGTCTTCCAAGGTCAATTGCATAGAAAGAGTCCAAGTTGAACTCCTTGTCGCCATTTTCCCATATGCCGCCAAAGATGTATAGTGTGTCATCGCAAACGGTACATGCGGAGTTGAATCGTACATGGGGGAGAGTTGCTACTATTGGGTATTCCTTTTTAGCTGGCTCGTCTTCCTCATCTGCTTCTGGCTTCTGCTCTAGACTGGCATTGAGGAAGTCATTCGGGGTATCTTCTGCTCCCTCTATCTTGGCTTGACCTTCCATCAAACTGCTCAAAATATCCTGCAAGTCAGCATCTCTTTGTGATTTGATATTCACTGCAGTTTTCCGCTTTTTCTTCTGCTGTCGAAGGGTCAGAGAGTACCATCGATTGTTCTCAATGTGGTATGCAAAGAGGGAGTTGTAGAAGGTACTCGAAAGTGATTCTTCTGTCTCCTCCAAATCGCACACACCACCAAAGAGAATCCCTCTACCCTTGTGGTGCACCAATGAACATCCAACTCTTGGACTGGGAGCAAAACCTTGCTTCTTCCTCCGTTCCCAAGTGATACCGCCGACGCCTGTCTGTTTGAGGTCCGGCTTCATTTTGAGAGCCCATATATCTGTATGCATTTTCCCTTTTTGATAGCTTGTCTTTCCACCTCCATTCGACCTCTTATGAGCCTTCACTTTACTATAGCCACCCCATAACACGGCCCCATCTTGAGTAGGGATGAACGAGTGTCCAGATCGTTCATCGGGAATGGGATGGTTAGCAGGAAACTCGATCTGCGTCCATTTGTAGGTTGTGATGTCGAATGCCCAAAGGTCATTCAAGTAGGATGTAGATGTTCCCAAGTCCCGGAATCCCCCGTGCAGCAAAACATAATTCTTCCAGTATGTCATACGATGACCTGATCTAGGAGATGGTCCCTTTTTTGTTTCAATCTTTTCCCACTGCATAGACTGGGCATCCAGGACCCAGGTATCACCATAATGGTAAAATGTGTTCTGTTTAGGGGAAGAAAAGTCTCCCCCAAACATAACTATAGAGCCGGTCGGATGAACACACATAGCATGGCCCGAACGCGGCATTGGAGAGTTCTTAGATTGGTACTTCCTCCATGTATCGGAGTCCACTGAGTATGTGTATAAGTCATTGTAGAAGATGCTGCTGCCGCCAATGTTTGCCTCGCCTCCAAACAGAATCAGCTCATTCTTCTGATGCAGTGGCGAGGTTACCAAAGTAGGATTCAGTCGCTTGGACGGCCGTCCAGTGACAGTGATGCTGATGGCGGAAAGCTCTTCCTGTTCCTTGGCATACTGCGCCAACAGCGTATCGATATCAACATCATCCTCTTCATCAGCAAGTATCTTCTTGGCTTTCTTCGAGTTTTTCACTTCAGCCTTAGAAAGAGCCTTCTTGTTCTTCTCCAGCGCTCGGGCTTTCTTCGCCTCCTTATCCTTCTTGTCCTTCTTTTTCGCCATACTGTAGAACAGTGCTAGGCTGCGAGAGTAGATTCGATCGAGTGCGAAATTTGTTGTTAGTTGCACGTGTTGATTACGATGGCATTATAGTAGTATTCTTATCAATATTTGACCCGAAACTAAACCGAAACGCATCATCTTACTTCTCAAGATATTTCACCGGGTGCTCTCAGCAAAATAAATTTTTTAGTATGAGGGATATACTATGTTAGGTTGATTGCCCTTTTACAGACATAGTTAAGCTTTGTCGTAAATCTGCATGTTTCCGTTCAGTTTATTAAGGTTCTTATTGGGTTCATTCTAATGGAATAGAGTCTCTCAAAAATACTATAACATAGATGAGAGATGATGATGATTGACTATATATACGCTCTTACATAGTCATGCAAGCTACTTTTGGTTAAGTGGTTAAATCTCCTTCCTACAAGGACTTCACCAAATTGACAACCGCGTTCGACAATGCCTCGACTTCCTCTTGTGATGCAGCCTCAGCATACACTCTCACCGCATCCTCAGTTCCACTTGCTCTGACGAAAGATCTTCCCTTGGAGACTTTGGCAACTTCGGCGTCAATTTTCTCTTGCAGTCCTTCTGGTGAGACAAGTCTCCTTTCGGCATCGGTAGTCTTGAAGATGAAACGGTCGGGGACTATAACCTTGGCCAATTTGTTGGGAAGATCAATGTATTCAGCATCCCATTCGGCCGTTCCAATGGCTTCCAGTTTCAGAACAGCCAGAACAGCCAGCAGGTCTGAGATGGCATCACCAACAGCCTGGTTGATGAGATTCACAAAACTTTTCAAGATGGAGGCCTCAGCTGAGTTTGATGACTGGAGGACTTCATACACCTTTTGGGAGAACAAGACCGTACCATGCCCATTTGCTTCAAAGTACACGCCAATATCATATTCTTGTGCAGCATGGTGGAGATGTTTGACACCCGTGGGCGTGCAAGTCACAGGTAGGTTCAATCTCTCTTTGAGATATGAGGTGCTAGAGCCATTGGCATATGCTGTCTGGACCACTCCAACAGACAGTTTGCCCCTCAGATCAGCGCCTTTGCCTATTATCTCCTTGAAATACTTGGCCAGCAGTGCTGATATTTTGTCGCCATCGAGTAACTTGAAGGTGTTGCTTTCATCAATGTAGTAGAAAACAACCCGATCCGCATCACCATCAAATGAGGCATATACATTCCCAATCACTGGCTCAACCCCGTGAGGCAGTTTCTGGTTTGTCTTCACATAGTCTGCTCCACAGTTCACATTCAGCTTCTCGTAGTTCTGGTAGTCGTCATTTACTACAGTCACGTCTAAGGTTGTCTTCGTAAAGTGCGCCAGTTGATGTAGTTTAGGTCCTCCAATACCGTTGGCACAGTCAACAGTCACACGGGCCGGAGGTCCTAATGCACTAACAAGATCTCTGAAAGCACGACTCAGCTTCCTGAAGTAGCCTTCCTCTGATGGTTCCCCGTACGCCGGATCATTGAGGCACCGAGTCACATAGTGCAACTGCGGAGTAGTCACCATACCAATGTCTTGACCGGCAACACCAAATGCATCCAAGCCGTCCTTCAAACAAGATGTCAGAAACTGACCAGACTCTCGGGAGTCTCTTCCGTGGACCACAGAAGCCTGGATTGACAGATCAATAGAATATGCCTTGACTACCTCTCCAATCGCCTCGACCAGTGCATCGGCAGTTTCCGCATTCGCCAGTTTGGTGGCATGACTCTCCCAGGCTTCCTCCAGCATGTCTCCTAAAGGATCAACAAGTTTCACCCCATTGTCTGCCGGCGGATTGTGAGAGGCAGTAATCATCACTCCAATGGTCTTCCCTCCCAGATACTTCGAGCGCAGAGCAGCCAGCAGGCCGATGCGGAATACGACGGAATCCAGCAGCGCGTGGTGCATCCGAAACCCAGCCGTTCCATATGTGTAGATTTTCCCAGCAGGCTTGAGGTGCTTTTCGGCAGCATGTTTCACTTTGTTTAGCGAGGACATGTCAATTGATGATCTGTAGTTATACAATTGGTTCTGTACTTCAAACGAACTTGGTTTGAGTTAGTGTTTCAGCAGAATGTTGTTTGATATGCAGTGCTAGTCACAAACAGCTTCCTCGGAGCATCATTTCACACTCCTAATACACTTGTTTTCCCAACTTTTCATATCAGAATCATTGAGGAGGTCAACAGTATTTGATGGCTTTCCCTTCCTTCCTGTATCTACGTTTTAAAGTTGAAAATGAACATGCATGAGACTGCATGGGTTTTGCATGATGAGACTCCAAGTCTGCGAGGAGACTTCAAGTCCAGAATAGAGAGACTTGATGTTGTGGAGATGCGAGAATCGGTATGAAAAGGCGGGATCTCAAGATAGAACCGTTCCAATAAGTGGATAAAGAATGTACTCTATGTGGATTAATTGTTGATATTGCTAGGGGACTGGAAGTGGACTGTAGGAGACAGGTGCGGAAAACTTTTGAGTTAAGCATTCCTCTAATTATCACATTTGGTGGCTTTGTTGGCCATCTGTAGAAGGTTAGGGATGAAACTGTTATGGCGCCTTTGACACCGGTATTCAGCCGGGCCCAAGTAGCGAACAAATCCAAATCGGTGTTCCCCACGGATAAGAATGGAAACCTTGACTGTCCTATCAAGGAGCTGACGCAATACAACTGCAATATTCAGCGAAACTACAACCGGGAAGCTGGCAAGTGGGACTCTGAAATACAATGTGTCCCATTCAAGCGGCTGTTTTACGCCTGCCCAAACTCTTCGGTAAAGGATGAATACTGGAAACGAAAGTTGGCCATTGGAGAGGATATTGGACCTGGAAATCAGGCGACTAAAAGGGATTACACGCTTATCGAGATAACTGACAAGAACACCAACGCCATCACACGACATAGCAACAATGGTGAAGCCTCTGGTGATGCTCCGGTGGGGTTTGAGTCTGACGTTACTGCATTGCAGCGGTTTCTACGCAAATCGAAGGCGCTGGTAACTGGAAAGAGTTGAGCGACCTTCTGTGAAGAGGAGATCCTTATTGTTGGTGCTCATACTGCCATTTTTGACGTTCAGCCATTTTGACGTCCAGCTCGTCAAACTGCATGCTGGGCAAGATTGAGATCTTTAGTTTGATATTTATGCCCATACAGCCCTCAATTTCTGACTAAGGGATTCTCTCTAGCATTCAAACGGACCATAAACATTGCATGTGTATATATTATTGCGCTCCGTCGGCCAATTCTAAAACGTAGAGCCTTCCGGAGGCTGTGGTAGTTTGCGGTTCACTCCACTGGCCATCTCCCTGTTTATTGATATACTGTTAGTCCTGTGAATCTCTGGAATGAAAACCAGAAGTTAGCCATTCAGAAACATCCCAGTTCAACTCCCAC
Source organism: Sporopachydermia cereana (assembly GCA_030561065.1). Classification (NCBI taxonomy): domain Eukaryota; kingdom Fungi; phylum Ascomycota; class Sporopachydermiomycetes; order Sporopachydermiales; family Sporopachydermiaceae; genus Sporopachydermia; species Sporopachydermia cereana. The sequence goes on along the minus strand of JAKTWI010000228.1, from coordinate 42,328 downwards.
TTACTTTCTAAGTTCGAGTAGCACTGTTTCCATAGTGTAGCTGCGTTTCCACTGCGCCAGACATGGTACTAGTTTGTTGTCCACAAGACCATTTGTTTGATTCACACAAGGAATGTTGATTTTGGAGATGAACTTCACCACTGGCGGTTCATCAGGATAGTTTTTCCCACATTCAAGAGTCAGACTGTAAATACGGTTTTCGTGAGAGCTCTAGGAACAAGTTCAACTCAGTTAATAACATTGACCCAGAGTGAAGTTGTCAAAAGGGGTGATCGGGAGGCACTCCGGCTAAAGAATATTCTTTAACCATCGGGCCCTGAAGATCTCATAGCTCTTCACCATTCATGTCTCGCAAACAGGCACGAATCGAACTTACATGAGGTGGTCCAATTATGGTCCCATTCCAATATGTCATCGTCATGTCGTTGGGATCAGCAAGACCGTAAGAACAAGACTCGGCCCCCAGACCCTTCTCGCCTTTCTCCAGCTCCTCCAAAAGGCGGAAACTTCGGGGACTAAGGGGAATCAACTGTTAGCCGTAGCTCATTGAGCGAGAGTAAATATCGAGTCATTCTATCTGTTGACATCAAGTATTGTTCCAGTACTTACACTTTGGCAGACATCTCTGATTACCAGGATGCTCAATTCAATTGCCTGTAAATCTTGTGAGGTTAGTATGATTGCTCTATCATCCAACGTCGCCATTCATTCAAAATCAGCCACAGAATTCTTGATAACACTCTGAAGCCACTCGAAACAATCGAAGAAGACGCCACTTCTTCCTGTCTTCACAACATACTTCAGCTTCTGCTCGCTTGTTCTATAAGTTGGTTAGCAGACAACACTTGCAATCTGGAGGTGTCACCCTTATACACTTCCAGCAGCCGTTTCGAGAGTAAGACACAAATCGGCAGCAAATATGAATGTGAATCTACTCAGCTTGAATGCGATGTCTCACTCATTACCGGCTGATCCAAAGATTGTCCCAGTTTATCTGCTCCGTTTACCATTGATCCTCTCTGTATTGATACCCAACCAGCCTGCCAATAGATCTCTCATTATTTGCTTATGTCATCCTCTAGTATTCAAGCTGCAGTCCGCTGCAGTCTACTGCACCCATCTGCAGAAACCGTTACCGTTTCGGGAGGTCATAAACAATTGCCAGTTCGGGCGAGAGAAGACCCTTCCAAATGTGCTACAGAATATCTGGACTGAAAGTCTACCACAACACATGTTTGAGTGATTGATGTTGGAGATAGTTGAGACTGGACTTGTGATTGAATACATGATCTGATGATTAGTGCCTATTAATTGCTAGAGAGCCCACTAACTCTTATTGAGTGATTGGTGGAAAGGGCAGTCTTGGAGATAAACTGGGCAATCCCCACCCCAGCTCTAAAGCAGAACAAAGCTCACGTAGAAACCTGTTGCAAGTTATTCAAGTTCGCTATTTGCTATCGTATTTTGGTTTCCGACACATGAATAGCTGGGAGACTTGATTGCCTGGGTGAGTTTACTTTCTGTGTGCTTTGCTCTTTTACAATGAGCGCAGTAGAAGAAGATAACTCCACCCCGTCCCGAGGCGCCCCTCGCAAGTCTCTATCCTCAGTTCTGAAGCCCATTGACAATCTGGTCACTCCACGGAGGGGCTCACCGGGTCTCAATGTCTTGAAATCGGACAGCGAGAAAGAGGCTGATGTTTTCGAGCTCAAGAAACAAATATCAACTCTCCAGTATGAACTATCCAGTATTCGGGACGAAAAGGACCTGCAGAAGGTATACTATGAGAAGTCTTTGGACAGTTTGCGTCAGCAGCTGACATCAGAAGGTCAGAAGGTAGAGTCTTTGGAGTCAGACCAGGAGTTTCTATACAACAAAAATAAGGAGTATGAGGAGGAAATCACGTCCCTGAAGAGCAGCCTGGCTAAACAGAAAACCTCGAGCGAAAAGGTCATAAGTGAGCTAAATCAGAAGTACAACACGGTCAATGACAAACTATATGATCTCAAAGATGAGCTCCAGGATATTGTTCAAAGCAATGCTCGAACTCAGCAGCAGCTGAAAATGCAACTGGACTCAGCTCAGAGTTTGAGCGAAAATCTAAAGAAGCAGATACAAGACTTGACTGCTGAGCTTGCTCAAAAAAGATCTGAATTGGCGGAAAAAGACGCACTGACGGAAAAACTGAGACAGGAAGTCATTCATCTGAAAACTGATGGAAGTGCCAATGATGGACAGGCAACTGTAGATTTTCTGACAAAGGAAATGAAATCGCAGCTTGGCTATATCGATGAGCTAGAGACTTCAAAGCGCAGTCTATGTCAACAATTGGAGGAACTGAAAGGAAAGAGCGAGTCGATAGAGCTGCTAAAGGAGGAAAAGCTTCAACTGGAAAAGCAAGTTGCTGGACTGGACTCTTTGCGGAAACAACTCGCGCAGTATGAGATTCAAATAGCTGAGATGGAGGAGAAACAGAAACGATGGATGCAAGTGCTTCACAACGAGTCGTCTGGATCTGCATTTGCTACTCCGGAAGACGTACTGAAAGCCCTGTCTCAAGAGAGGCTGGAAAAGGCTCTTTTGGTAGAGAAGTTGGGTCGCATTGAGGCTGACAGTGCCAGCAGCCTTAAGGGTTTGGAGGAAATTGAGAAAGAGTACGGCAAGGTAGTACGGGAGAGAGACGAGATCCTTGAGAAATACACAAGGGAGGTGAACCTGCGGAGCAAAATAGAGCGTCAAAGGGCCTTGGCACTGAAAGAGACTCAGTTCCTGAGGGAGCAACTGAAACGGTTTGACCTGGAGGATGAGGAAGAGTCTAAAGTGGCAGAGAATCAGCAATCCACAGCAGCCGGCACTAATAAGGCCAATGACGAGATTTCGTCCTACAAAAAGCGGGTTGCTGCACTGCAATCTATTGTCGATGAATACAAAACCGAGATTCAAGGACTGGTAAAGCAACTGGGAGAGAAAGAGGGAGTAGATATCAGTGGGAGTAATGTGGGAGCTGACGCTCGGAAACGGCGAAAGCGGATCTCCGATACATTTGACTCTGAATACAACAAGCTGAGTGATCTGCGGCAGCAGCTGAAAGAAACCGAAAAGGAAAAAGAAAGATATCTAGTGGAAGCTACCACACTGCGGAACGACCTGTCTATTCTAGAAGACAAACTGAAAAGGTTGACTGCCAGCAGTAATAACGCAAGAGAGCATGACGGCCAGATGCGGATTCTGCAGCTGAAAGACAACCCTGTAGCTCAGGACCAAGCTGTTAAGAAAGCGTACCTGGACCAACTCCAGAAGGAGAATAATGATCTCCTAGCTCAGCTGTCAGAAAAGCTTGATAAAAAGCCCGGTGATGAAACCCCTAAAATGATACCCAAATCTGTGCTTGATCGTTTCCGCTTAGAGATGAAACAAACAGAAGAGAAGCTTCATGAGAAAGAAAAAAGAATTGTGCGGCTGCGAGAGATCTTTTCTGCAAAGTCACTCGAGTTCCGGGAAGCGGTCTACTCTTTACTGGGATACCAGTTGGATTTTCTCCAAAACAACAAAGTGCGGGTGAAATCAAAGTATGCGGCCTCTGACTCTCAGTCGTTCATATTCGATCCTGATGCAAAGACAATGAAAATGGCAGGCAAGCAAGGAAGCGCAGACTCTGACTGTCACGGAGTGGAGTTTCGAATGAGCGATGAGAATGAAGAGAGCTTTATCAAGGAGTGTGAGAACCTAATAGCCTTCTGGGTTAAGGAAAGAAGAGAAATCCCCGGGTTCCTCTCAGCATTGAATCTGGAACTATACGAACGAAGTAACAGGTAGAATAGGCGAGAGAAGTGTGATACATGGAGAGAGTGTGTGTCCTCAATGTGTAATATAAGACTTATTTTAGTCGTGATATGGTCTCAAGATCCGTCTATCTCTATAAACTGAAGCGTAAACTGTCGTTTGTGACATTCGATGTACATGCGAAATGTTACCTAATAGATTGATGTTACGTGTTTCTCGGCCTCATATGGTGGTGATTGTTTCCGATTTCAGAGTGAGTGGGGTCTCACTCGCTGTTGAAAAAGTTCAGATTGCCACTTGAGGCATCATAAGAAAATACTCATTTGCATCAGTTGCATTTACTACTTGGATCAACTGAGACAGCTTATAATCACGACCAACTCATCGGTTGATCCGATTGATCCGCGAACGACATCGCCGGCTCACTAGCCAGGGTTCGTCCCCTTGCATGAAGGTACATATTTCATGCATTATTGGTAGACCCAAAAAATCAATACAAGACAGCGATACTTACAACTGAGACCAAAATCAGATACACTTTATTAAGAAACTGTAGCTAACTAAAGTCTCAAAGGTTCTCACTGTCTGATTATGTGCTATTACAAGCCATTTCGCTTTCAATTTTCTTTATTTCAATACCTTCCTCTCCCTTTCGCTGCAGATCGTCTCATTAATTCATATGCAGTTCAGACGCATAGTCTATGACCATGCAGAACCATGCATATCTCATTCATCACCATTTTTATGTAGGAGAGCAATAAATCATTGACTACCAAAGCATTATGTATGGTTTATTGTTCGGATGGCTTGATTTCTGCATTCTCCAGATCACCAATATAAGCGGAAAGACAGCTGAACATTACAAACCAACCATGTCAAGCTAAACAGGCTTCAGGCATATCTCAACACCCTTTCGCACAGGACAGACAGACATGTCGCCTGAAGATCAGCATCGCAATGATTCCAAACTAGAGGAACAATCCATTGGGCCTTCCCCTGAGAAATCACAGTCAAAAAACCATACACACACAGCAAGCGAGAAATATAGTATATGGGCCAGCTCAGAGAATCCAAGCGATCAACACCAAGTCGGCTTAACTGACCCCAGAGTGCTGCTAGCTTCAGCAGAGCTTCTGGCAGTTACACTATGTGGATATATTCTCTACAATCGATACGTCAAACGCATTCCGAACGTTCGCAAACTGCCCTCCTCCTATCTTGGAAAGCGCACACTTTACGGTAAAGTGACTTCTGTCGGAGATGGGGATAACTTCCACTTCTACCACACCCCCGGAGGGGTATTACTAGGCTGGGGCTGGCTCCGACAAATGCCGAAAGTGAATCAGCGGGGTCTGAAAGACCAAACTTTTCATGTGCGGATATGCGGGATCGACGCTCCTGAAAGAAGCCACTTTGGAAAGCCAGGCCAGAAATGGGGCGACGAGGCTATGGAGTTTCTGCGATCATACATTCTGGGCAAATATGTGAGGATAAAGCCACTGAGTATAGACCAGTACGGGCGGTGTGTGGCCAAGTGCTGGAGGACGACATGGCTGGGGAGGCGGGATGTCGGGGCGGAGATGTTACGTAAAGGTTGGGCTGTGGTGTATGAGGCGAAGACCGGGGCTGAGTATGATGGACAGGAGGTGAAATACAACAGGCTGGCGTCTATGGCCAAGTCATATCGACTAGGGATATGGCAGGATGGAGTCAAGAAGGTAATTCTTCCCGGAGACTTTAAGAAACAGAAATGAAGAGGAGAAGACGACTATGATGCCAGTATAGTCTCTCACATAAGATCACATTAATCATATCATGTTAAGTCCTCGAATTCTCTTATGATGAGAACCCATAATAGCATATCTTCCACTTCTTAAGTATGCATAAGATAACTAATCTCAGACAGTCTAACAGCGGATATCAATGCCCGCTCGCTTTTCGCTTTCTCGGAGCTCAAACATCACCTGAACAGCCACGAAAAGACAGACAGAGCTGATGAAAGCAAATTCCAACCCCCCTGTGGTTGTAAACATTCTCACCAGAAGTTCCCTCACACCATCTAAACCAAGACAGAATCCCACAAGATTTGCCAGCATCATCATCCAGATGTTGACGACGCCTCCGATGGCACACAAGTGGCGATACAGATCTTCTCTGCCCACATAGTTCTTGGCAGGAAATATGTAGCCTGCCACAATTTCGGGGATAATGAAAAGCACGACAAGCCACCCCCAGAGCAGAAGCTTGAGCTCAATATCGTGCCAAATAGCGACAAAGGTAAACACAGCTAAAGAGTTCAGTATAGGATGATTGCTGCCTCCGATCGGCACATAGATGTATCGCACAATCCACCGGTTGAAACTCCGGTGCCAAGCTCTCCAGAAGGACTTTGCGGAGTAGTTGTTATCCATACATCGTATCATGTTCTCTGGGGTGTCCATATGATCGACCAGGCCCCACAGGCGGAATGTTCGCCAGGGGATCAGCAGCTTCAGCCAAATGATGTTCAGGTTGAAAAAGCCAATCATGGAAATCTCAAACGGCGTATCGCCTATCCATGCCTTTGTTTTGGAGATCGCTACCACATATATGTAATGGAGAATAAATTCCATAAGCAGAATACACCAGAGCAACCGCAGGGCATACCATTTGGTGAACTTGGCAGAGATGGTTGGCAGCGGATTGCACGATTGATAGACATAATCATTGAAAGTCATAATAGGACCAGCCAAGTACAGCGGGGCGTATCCGATATATGCAATCAGATTTTTGAGACTATAGTCGCCTGGACTCAGAGGCGCCACAAGCCGTTCTTTGTCTTCCAGATACCTTTGGCTTGAGCCTCCTTTCATCTTTGAAACAGACTCTAGAACATTGTTCTCATCCTGCTCCTTCTTGTCGTCCAATTGCTCTCCAAAGGACTTCCGCAGCTTCTCGAAATAATCAAGATTAAAACTCAGCATCCGCAGCATAGTGAAGTTGAAAAACACATCCCACCGATGGACAATACCCGTATTGTAGTCCATAAACAGCAGTTTCATGTTCAGCTGATAGAAGAACAGCTTGCGCAGATGGTCGTTAATGAACAGCATCGCAATGCCAAAAACCCACGTCAAAGCAGCTCCAATAGTAACACTGCGCCATGATCGCCGCGGATGGTCATTCTTGTTGAAAATGAAAGTGAATGAGTAGCTGATCAACACTGGAACCAGTATCCGAATGCTGTTGTAGCCGTGAGCAGCGAACAAAAACACCAGGGCAAACAGAAAGTCAAAAGTCAGTCTATGCACGTGAAACACACCCCAGTGCGGCTTGAAAGGGCTAAGAAAGGACTTCATATCACAGAACAGCCGGCGGAGGAGGGAATGTGCGACAATCAACGCCGCTATTGCGGCAATGTTGTCCCGGAAAAATTTGTACTGGCCGTCCGAGTTGTCTACCTTCCGGCCCGGAATCCAGCCCTTAGTCAGCAGAGGCTCAAACCGCGGGTAGTTTGGATTGGAAACAGAACTGGCGTCCATGCCGCCTTTGAACAGCAAAGGCACAACGACCAGAAACACAGCATAGTATATTTTGAACTCCAGCGTGTGCCACCGGGGTTTGCCCGCTTTACTAATAATGCGTTCTCGCCGCTTGGGATCCGCACTCGGTTTGAGCCGCGAGTCCAGCAGCTCCAGGGAGAAAACGGGCCACCAGCGGTCGAAATTGGCTGCGAGGCCCATGATGGTTGTAGGGTTAAATTAGTTAGGTATTCCAGCGTTTCGCAGGCAATTGAAGGAATCGCCAACCGCAATTGCAGACACGGCACACCAAACACCAGCATACAAGTAGTATACATTGCATGGTGCACTTCTGTGTGTCTTGCTGATAGTTGAGAGATATGTGAGATACGCGTTGTCCCTTTATTTCCTCAATGGCTACTAATAGCAATCGGATAACGCCTACAGGAGTGGGGAGGAGACGCCATGTCTATTGCGGGCCAGTGAAGTCTCGTGAGTTTGGTCTCTTATTTATATGAACTACTATCCTTGTATACATACTGGACAATGTCCACTTATTCTCATTTGCCTTTTTACAGATTCTTTTGAAATACCTACTTAATTCTCTCCAGGATAATATAAGCCGTTGATCACAATCAACCCCTACTTAATGTAGTTGACAATTACATGGTAGTTGTGTATATGCATAGTATGCATATAGCTACATGCAGTTACATACTGCAGGGACTTGATGGCTGTATATCATGAACAGTCGTGATTTGTATGCAAGTTTGCTCACATAGAATAAAGAGAGCTGTATTATAGTAGTAGCGGCTAAGATTTAGAAGGACTGTAAAGAGGCCTCCTTGCTCCCTCTCTCAATGCCTGGGTGTATCTCAACTACTCCATCCGAGGACAGATAAGCAGACTGCATCATCATGCGACCTTGACGTCTCCTCTCAGACCTTCATTGAGTCACGAGCTTATTTGTTCACGTAATGGAAAAATGCCAACCTTTTCATGAAGGTCCCATTTGCCAACTGAGATGCGATAAACAGAATGTCTTTTAACAGCTTTTAGCATATGAAGAATTAGAGTGTCTTCACATAGCAAAGACAGCTCACAGGGGGCATTCACTGCAGCACACACAATGAGGCGCACGGCTATCAGGCTTCAAACAGCCATCCCGGAGCGGAGGCCCAACCCTCCTGGCTGGACTCCTCCTAAAGCTCCATACAATCCATATGATCCTAGCGACCAAAGGCCCCCACAGGGGTATCCCTCTGAGGGGATGACTGTGGGTGTTTCGCGATCCTGGACGTCTATTCCCAAAGATGCGTCGACGTATAAGGTGCTGCAGGAGAAGATGAAGAAGCTGTCATACACCCCTCGGCCCATGTCGGAGATCTACCCTGGCCAGTTCAAGATTCTGAAAAGAGACAACACACATAAACAGTACCACAAGGGGTCTAAGTTGGCGTCGTATGTGTTTGTTATCACCATATCGGGATACCTGGCGTTTTTCTACAAGTGGAATGACGGATATGAGAATGTGTTTTCCAAGCTTTATCGGTTCCGCTTGAGAGTGAAAGCTCTCTTTGTTCCTCTCACCCTTGAAGAGAGAGAAGATTTGATAGTGCGGATGCCGAAAGCGCGGGAAGAGGTAGCAAATGTGAGTTCTCGGCCCCTGAAAGAGATTGAGCATGCGGAGAAAAATCAGATTTTTGAGAAGCCTCAGCGGAGACATTTGGCCTTTGCTCAGTACATAATGCAGGAGCGGCAGGATGCTTACCTGAAGGCCGTGAAGATAGCAGAAGAGACGCTAGAGAAGAAGAAAAAGAAAAAGAAGTGGTTTTACTGGTTCTGAAGGGGACATTTGTATATATTGAATAAACTACAAGGGACCCAAAATTGGTCCGGGTTTTGGTTGGCAAATGGTACTAGGGCAGTTACAAGGCTGATCATATCTAGGAGTGCGGAGTTCACTTATTCAGCTCTCTGAAGAGAGCTGAGTCTACTACTGAGCTCACTTGACGACAAGAAGGAACTGACACATATAGAGACATATATTATAACACTAAAGTACAACGATAAATAAGTACATTTGGTTTCGAAAGTCGGTGAGACAAGATAATGAGGGTGATGTGTTTGTATGTTTGGCTTTCGAAGAAGTAAAGCAAAACAGTTTATGATAAGGAGCGTTGGGTGATAAGGGTTGAGAGTGACACCACTCTGTGATATGCCTCTCGTTTGTGGAGTATTAGTGAAAGGGAGAGGAACATCAAATACCGTTCTGGGAGTCTGGACTGACGTGACACTGCTAATGGCATCCTGTAATCATTCCCACAATAGACACCATAGAGTTTGGTAAATGATCAATGAGGGAGACATCCTGACTCCAGCACTGTTATTGCTTACCCTTGAAAACCAATCAGCTGGGCCTGTAAGCGTAAGATGTAGAATCATCACCAAACAGGCTGGTACTTGGGTTCATAGATCCAGCAAAACCTTCACTTCTGGCTCCGGCTGTAGCTCCAAAGGTGACACTTTCGTTAGGGTAACTCTGCTCTGCCGCAGATAGAGGCATTGAAAACGATCCACCATTGACGCCAAAACCATCATTCCCCACCGTAAAGTATGACGCGTCAAAATCCAGATCCATAATAGGCAGTGGTTGCAGGGAAGAGTTTGGATCAACGGCCAATGAAGGCGACGTGGTGTCTGAGCTCTGATGCGAGTACTGCTGCTGAGGTGTTGGAGCCGACAGATTCGTTATACTGGGGCTGTTAGGACTGATGGAAGGGTTGTTGCCTAGCAAAGTCTGAGGTTGGGATTGAGGAAGTGAAGTCTGAGATGCCAATGGCTGCGACTGAACAATAGGCTGAGACTGTAGTTGCGATGAAATGCCCGGAGCAACATAAGACGGCCCCCCGACAACATTCGGTACCGTAGCCATTGGAGATATACTTTGTACCACAGAGCTAGGAGACTCAGAAGAGCTGGAGTAGTTTCTTGCCAGAATTTTCAAAATCCAAAAGTAGTACGGCTCGTACTTTTTCAGGTCTTGTCGCATATTGAGAGACAGAATCCACGACCTTTTAGCCATGTCGTAGAAGTACACAAAGTTGCGCTGCAGCTGCATCAACTCTTCAAGAGTCATGTCATACTGAACAGTCTCCAGCGTGCATTCCCAGTTTCCATACTCGTTCAGGCCCAGATTGAGAATCACAGAAATTAACGACAGCTCGGCAAACACAGTCAGCAAAACCAAGTAACCCTTGAAAGAAGCCGGAGGGAACCCACCTAGCGCATCGAGAATCTCCACAATAGCCCTTTGGTACTTGAGCACATTAGCCACAGACGGTTCGTTTTCAGGACTGTTCAGCTTGGCCCTCTCCTGCTGCTCAAGCTCAATGTCCTCTTCCTTGTTACTATCTGAGCGCGATTTGGGTATTGAGAAAAGCGACATGATGGCAAAATACAACATGTTCACGAAAAACAGGTTGGAGTGGTGTAGAACGTTGTAGTTCGCCACAACTGCTGAACAGCCCGGTCCCCCGCCCCATTTGCACTTGTCGTTCAGCCGATTGAGTCCCGTGTAGGCAAGCCGGAACAGTGCAAGTCTTTCCCAGAACTTGATAATAATCATTGCAGATGTGTACGAGAGATTGATCATCCGGATGTGCGCTCGGCCTTTCACTGCCATGCGAGAGGCTTTATCCTGCTTGAGCTTGTTGCCCTGTTTTGTATGTTCGTACACCAGAATATCAGACCACAGCACACATATCCGCGAAACCTCTACAAACACGTCAAACAAAGGCTGCCGGGCAACGACTTTGGACACGTGGTCTCGCAGTATGTCGTATGCATACCGTCTGTAGGGGATCTCCGATATCAGAGCCTGGGACTCAATTTCAGCCACATTGGGGAAGTCATAGTACATGAATTCGTCAAACACGCTCAGCGACAGTTCGGAAACCGGCGTATGTGGCGGCTCCACAAAGTAAGGCACGTTGCACGTGATGGCCGAGATGATCTTGTCCCAGCAATAGCAGGTCCATTCCAGCCGGTGGCGGATCTCCACTTCCATATAACCAAAAGGGGGCGGATTAGGCGAGTTGGCTGCTTCTTTCAGTGCCTTACATTGTGACGTAGTGTGACTGAATATGCCGAGCGAAGTACCAAGCCGGAAGGCAATGCCTGCATACAGCCAAGCTTGTGACAGGTTTCCCTTCAGCAGTTCGTTGGAAGACTGAATAAGGAACGCTTGCATATTGGAGATTGAGGGAGGCTGGGTTATAGTTTGAGATAGTAAGAGATATGTCTGATGGGATAGTTTGGCAGCCAGAAGCGATGTGAGGCGTTCCTCCGGAGAAATATTTCCCTCGGTGTAGGAGAACTTTGTTCGGGACTCCAGAACCCCGGCAAACAGAATTGTAGCCAGAAGAGCCGAGGAGAAATACTCAGCATTGACAGCCTTGCGACCGTCAGTGTCATCACCAGGCGACCGTTTGCCGAAATGCTGGAGTCCCAATTGGTCTTCCACCTGCAGGAAGAAAAGAGGCTCATACACAAATTTAAGCACATCGTTGAAATCGTTGAAAAACACTCGAAAATACATGCGAGTGATATTCTTTGGGATGAACTCGAAATGCGTGTAGAGATACTCCATGACTGGGTTTTCCATTGTGCCCCGGCCTGCCACATCGTCAAAGGGCCGAATACGATCCATGACCATATTCGCGCTGTCGGTGATCTGCTGCCTTTCTCGGAATCCAAGTGCACACTGCCGTTTGGCCACTTCTGCCGGAGTGACATCAGTAGGCTGTTTGTTCTGAAAATAGTCAGGGTACTGCAGAGCTATGAGGGAAATGGGCCGGTCTGAAGCAGCTGAGGACAGCATGTCGTTGCCAAGTTGCTGCCGGTACTTTGGACTGTCTTCTTCCTCTACTACCGGGATTTGAGACCCCATGCCTGGCTTCGATCCACCGGCCGTGGGGCCCGACAGCGCCTTCAGCTGTGCTGTAAGGTCTTCAACTGTCCTTTCCAAATGCCTTACATAGGCAATACTGGCTGGTTTGTCGTATTCACAGTGCTCTTTCAGTGCGCGGCAGTTAGAGCAGGAGGGGTACGTACCGCTGCATTTTGCTTTCCGCCGGCGGCAGTTCGCACACGTCAGTTTATGAAATTTGCGTCCGCTGGCCCCCGCCGGCGGGCCAGAGCCACCAGATGCCCCCGAGCCAGGCGCCGCCATTGCACTTGCATTGTTCATTGTGTGAGGCTGCTTGTTGTTTTGCGGTGACTGCCTAATAAAACTGCTGATTTGATGGCACCTTTGTTGATGAAAGGTGTCACTCTCTCACAGAACACGAAGCTGCGATTCAGTGGGCCGTTCGTCAGAAGATGTTGTCAGAGTCGGCCGTTTGAGAGCCTCCGATTTCAAAGATGAAAATAAAGGCGGACCCCTATTCCTCTTTCAAAACCAATTCTCAACCTCCCCCTACAGCCCTGATACACTGTAACAGAGCTCAAACTGCGTGAGGTCACTTTGGCCTGTCAGCCTTCTCAGGTCCCAGACTTTAAACAACTCCTTCCTTCTTCCGCTGCCAATTGCTGATTTCTATGCAAATCTGTCGAAAAAAGCGTCGCTTTCCAAATAAACCAGCCTAGTCCATATCATACATTCACAGTGTCTGCAACTGCATCTGTCATTTGCTGCTCTCAGCCACTGAGTAAACAATGCCTTTTCTTTCCAGTCCCTCTAGCTCCTGACACCTCATTGAAACGATGAGAAGAAAAGGCGCTTCTTTCAAATAAAATGATGCTTCAGACGTAATGGGAAAGTGGTAGAACCTTATGCATAGGGTACAGTATGGTGCATGGATTCTGCCTACATGTGAGAAGGCTAAATCGCGTGGGCGGGAAGAGATAGAGGTGAATAAAGAAACTGAGCGTAGTTGGCCTGAGGTGTTAGCCAAAGAAAGTAAAAGCAGAAAAACTAATCTATGGCTTTTTGATATGATAGCTGTTCAAATCAAGTTTGAAATCTCCGACTTTCCTGTGTCTTGTCAGTCATCCTCGACCCATCTCGTACAGACTCTGCACTCCCATGCATAGCCTGTCCCCAGCGAGTTCGGGTGCAGAGGGGAAGCGAGACGCCAGGCCCGGCGAACAGCCGAAAGGGGGAAAAATACCACCCAAAGGGCAATACCAGGCCATGTGATTTGAGTAAATGACAGTTGCTGCATATTAGGAAGTTTCAGTGGCGTAGCCGCAGCTCCAAGCAGCTGCCGTCCACACCAATTGGAGACGTTTATGTACATGAAGGGAGTTGATGATCGAGTCTGAAAGAGCTGATGTAATTTGATAGTTGGAGCTCTACTGGTTGGAAATGAATTCTATGCTAGTGGGGACAGAGCAGCCGTCCAGGCTGTAGAACCTTGAATCAGTGCTGATAATGGCTCTGCTCCAAGGGCTTTTGGGTTCTTATAGTTATAGATTATAATATAGCCGCCAACCTTGCGGCTGAGTCAGAAGTTGATACAATATGCGGGGTCCTGCACCTCCAGCATGACTCAGTTGAAGAGGAAAAATAAGGGAAAAATGGGTGGAGAAGTGGAGAAAAGGGGGAATGGGAGAGCATGAAAGAGAAGTATGAGGATTAGAGAGTTGATTGATGAGTATACTAAGGCGATTGATGAAAGCTGGGTTCTGGGGTTTTGGTACTGATGTGAAATGTGAGGATGAGAATGGTGGTGATAGTGGAGGTAAAATGATGGCATAAAAGATGATGCAGGAAATGTGGATTGGGATTGCTGAAGCACCGTAACGGCGTCATTTGAAAGGATATCTGAAGAGATCTGATGTAAAAGATGAGCTGAGTGGAATCCTTGATCATGATTTGCTGATTTCAGGGCAATAAGTTGACAAGAGCTTTTCACGCAATACTACTGTACAACTTCCACTCTCAAGGAAACGTGTTGTTGAGAATGATTGATGATTAATGTTCTCGAGATAAACAGCGAGAGTCTCAGCATTCAACGGGGGTGATTTCCTGAGGCGAAGATTTCTACTCTCAAAGTTGCTGCCTCTTGGACAATCATTTTCCCATTCATTGGAGATCTCCCAGACAACCAAACACATTTGACAGCGCTAACTGCACTCTTCCCGACAGGTGCAAATGACGAATAGAACCGACGCAAGGAATCATCACAAGCTGTCAAACGCTAATGATCCAGCTAAGCAGGAGTTCGAAGAGGACTGGCAGAGATTTGCTCTCAAACAAAGAATGCAAAAGCTCTCTTCGAAAAAGGCCAATTCATCGACTCTTCGAGCATGGGACTGTCAAATACCGATCATCTGTATATTACGCGCAACTCCCTAAATTGGAACGACCTATTCGGTTTTTGGTTGTGGATTCTGTCACCAAATTCAAACCAATTTCGAGGAGGTCGATTGTTCGGAGCGCTGCCTTCTTGGAAAGCGCATCACTCAAGAAGACGGTCTTTGTTACAATCTGATTACCTTCAGCCATTGCGAGTTATCAATCATGAATTGAGGGTAGTAGGCTTGCAGCTTGTAGTTGATCCGATACAAAATAGATTGAATCACATTTTCCCGTCTGAGGGGACTACCGTCAACAGAGTGTCTTTGACAACCACGCGCTGGGAAGCCAGATAGACCTCATTCCTGTGTGAATAGTACACTCCAGACTAGTGGGCACATTCAATAGACTACGGTACATAATGTTCACGTTCTGTTGAGTGAAACCGTATTTGTGAGAATCAACCAAACACATTTTTTGCAAAATACTGAGTAGATCATCAAATCAACGCACATCTTATTAGGCACTCAGCAAGATGGCTCTGGTTCGTAGACTCCACAACCCTGCCGACATGAAAACGCCGCCACAGCATCAAGTCTTTTGCACTCAAGCAGCTCTCAAATTCATCTCCAAGTTTATATCAAAGTGTTGCTCTCAAAGTATTCAAATTGCTGATTAAGAAGGCTCTTAGATATTTCTCCTGGCTGTTCCCTTCCCTCAGCCTCATTTTAAGTTTACTGCTGTAACTCTCTATTTCCCAATCGGGCCGATAATACAGCACAATGCAGAAACCCTAAAAGATCAATGCTTAATGCTTCAGCCCGGACTTCCATTATGCCTAGTAAGTGTCAAGGCATTAACAGAATAAGGCTGAGAGATCATTCACAATCCACTGTTATGTATCACTGTCTGTTCAGGTAGTAATAAAACTAGTAAGGAAAACTGTAAAGCTGTATGAGTAGCACAACTGCACTGTCCCCCAAATGACTTCTCAAGAATTGTTGGCGAGAACAATGGCCTGTTCTCATCCACACTGTAAAAATTAGACAGAGGATGTAACGGCATGTGGCTCTATGCACACCATGCATATACAAACCTGTCATGTAAAAGTATACTACAACAATGTGTAGGGGTGAATTGATATAAGAAGCACCAATTATGTAAAATATACAATAAGTAATATGGGTGAAGTGATGGTAAAGAGTAAAAGTGAGGAAGGCGGACAAGGTCCAGTATTTATGGGACAAAGGTTGTTCATGCAACCATGAAACCTTATTCAAGGTTTCACACACACTCAATGAGGATCGCGTCTCCTCTCACAGGACTTTATCTCTCAAATGTCATTCCCGCATCACAGCATTGTTTTGATCTGAAAGTCTTTATCATGATTGAGCTGAAGCTGTTGGGTCGTTCTGATTGCAGAGTACCACTGTAGACAAATGAGAGTTGATGACTTGAGATACTAAGTAATGGGAAACAGGGGCAATGTTTAACAGCTGGAAGAACGCGCTGCATTTAGTAATGTCTTACAGTCAAACAATACTGATGCAACAACAACGAGAGATTGTTCACTAAAGACTGCTTGAAAGTGAATGAAAGCCATTCAGTCGGTTGAAACTCCCACTTGAGCTTTGCCACTGTGGTGGCTTTGAGTACGCACTATCTGAAGAAGAAAAGCTTGGTACAATATATTTGAGATCATCTGAAAATGGACACGGCTGCCCACAGGCAGGAACTGGAATCCGACTATCAAATCAAGATTGTTGTTGTTGGTGATGGTGGATGCGGCAAGACATGTCTTCTAGTCTCCTACAGCAAAGGAGAATTTCCCGAAGAATACATCCCGACAGTGTTTGAGAATTACGTGACGAGAGTGGAAAACAAGAAATTGGGCCGTATAATAGAACTGGCGCTTTGGGATACGGCGGGCCAAGAAGAATACGATCGTCTGAGGCCACTGAGTTATCCAGACGTCAATGTGCTTCTCACATGCTTCTCAGTAGACAGCCGTGCGTCTCTCGAGAATGTTCTTGAGATATGGGTGCCGGAGCTTCACCACTTCTGTCCTGGGGTACCTCTTATTCTGGTTGGATTGAAAACAGATCTCCGACGGGTTACTCCCAAACACGAGTGTGTTGATATAGAAGAGGCTCTGGCGATGGCTAGGAGGATAGACGCTGTTTCCTACGTGGAATGCTCAGCCAAATACATGGATGGCGTGAATGAAGTGTTCAACGAAGCTATAAATGTTGGAATATCGGAGATTGATGAGAATTACGAACATGATACAATAATTTATCCGAATGCCGCGGCAGAACAGGCAGCCAGGCAGAGAAAGGTGTCCGGAAAGTTCAAAGAGAGTGTCGAGAACGGACTGAACAAAATCATCAATCTGAAGAAACGGAAAGGGCGTCAAAGCACCGCTACGCTGGCGACTGAGAAGGCAACGGCAACTAGAGATGTCAACTCCACGGCAACAGTGAGGAAAAACTATCAGCTCTATCCGGACTCGGACCACGATTTGAGCTTCCAGTCGCATTTGGATCAGCCAGAGATCAAAGCCGAGAACTACACAGTATTCAGTGAACAGCCCGCTGACCGCAATAGGAGGAAAACGGGTAACTATTACTACGACTCTGAGAAATTCCAGCAGGCCCGCAAGGCTTCACGTTTGCATCCCCACTCGGATTCGGTAGATGTCACATATGAAAGTCCGATTGCATCAGCCCCCAACAATCACAAAACACACAAAACACATAACAACATTCAAAAGAGCAACAAAAACAACAACAACAATCTCAGTGGACCCAAGAAGAGCAAGAAGTCCAAATGTATAATACTATGAAAAGCAATAGAGATCGAGGCACTCTAACGCACACCCCTTGATTCGTACGCCTCAAAGCCCTCCCTACAGTGACACCTACCATCTCTAGAAGCGGATACAACACCAATAACTCTTCCGGTCATCTATTCGACTATAAGATATATTTACTGAAGAGACCAAGCAACTTATATTGCCATTCACTACTGAGGCCACCAGCTTATTTACAACCTCACATCTCACTCCGTGTAGGCCTGCTTTGGCCAATTACCACATTGAGAAATCTGCTTATGGCAGGCGAGGGAGCCTTCACGTGCTTTATATAGGAAAAAAATTTGTTGAGAGAAGATGAGAGAGAAATGTGAAATGTGAGGGAAGATAAACAACGTTAAAGGTAATGGAGATGGCATTTAATACGGTTTTCGGAGTAGACTGAAGAATAACTAAGTGTTTTTCTCAACATTGAGTTGCAGCTCAATTGACAAGCTGAAAGGGGATAACTATCAACCAGAGTGATATTTAAGAGTCAAAGATCATTTCTGTACAATAATCATTCATGTGACATCACTTTCTCATTGGGATGAGCTTCTAGCCTATCATACAAGAACCTAAACTATTGATGCTGAGATCGACACTGCGAAGATCTCTGCGAGCATTAACATCGATCAAGTGCCGACAGCTCTCTCACAGTATGGCTAACGAGTTGGCAGTGAAGCGCTCAATCGATCTGATTGACCGGCCAAGCAAAAAGCATAAATTAAGACGGCGGAAGTACTCTGAGAAGCCGTATGATTTTACCGGCCATTATGGGGTTCTGCTAAAAGATATCGAAAGCCTGTTGGCTGATATGAACGAAGGAAAGGAGGAGACACAACAAATCTCGTTGAGCGATATCACTAATGATGTCGAGGCTATCCTGAACAGGGATATTGCCGTGGAGAATTTCCATACTATCGTGAAGGGAGTAACGATAAGTCGCATCAATGGAAATGGTGATGGTATGGGAGTGGTATTCATGAACTCTGACGTGTTCAGACGGACAGATGTTGAGCAACCCCAGTATGAAGTTGCCGCGTTGCGGAAATTCAATGGGAGAAAGCCAATAGTGGTGGTTGTGCCATTTGCCGTGGAGGGAGATGTGATCGACGTCAAGCTACTCAGCACGTACCCGAGATATGTTACAGGTCGGATTGAGAGATTAGTGCGGCCGTCGCCAAGATACAGACAGTATGCCGTTCCTTCTCTACCAATTGAGACTCAGACAACGGAGACTCCACCTCACGAGCTTTGTCAATATTTTGGCGAATGTGGCGGTTGCCAATTCCAAATGATGGGGTACGAACATCAGCTGCATTTGAAAAGACAAACCATTGTCAATGCTTACAAATATTTTGCCAATTTCCAGCCAGATGTGCTGGACAATTTGCAGGAAAAGATACTGCCCACTGTCGCATCGCCCAAAATTTACGAGTACCGTACCAAACTCACACCACATTTTGATGTACCGAGAAGGAATCAAATCAAAAACGCATCTGGGCCGGAAAAGAATAGTCTCCCTGCTCCTCCGCCTATTGGATTCATGAAAAAAGATACGGGCCAGGTGATGGATATTGAGGACTGCATAATTGGAACCAGCGTTTTGCGAATTCAAAACAAGGTCGAGAGAGATCGCGTGCGACAGAATTACAAGTCCTATAAAAGAGGTGCCACTATTCTTTTGAGGGAAGACACCAGAAAAGCTTCAGAGCGATTTGAGGTAACGAAAGAAGACGAAGCTACTGTGGAGGAAGAGGTGGACGGCGTCAAACACATCAAGCGCTGTGTTACTGACCAGAAGCAGCTGGTATCAGAGTATATCAGTGGCTACAAATTCACCTTCCCAGCTGGCTCCTTTTTCCAAAACAACAATTCCATTCTGCCTCTGGTTAGCCAATACGTCTCGGATCAACTTGTTCAACCGGATATACCCGCAATAATCAAGAGTCACCGCAACATGGACGATGCCACCCGCCTCAAACTTACCAGTGGAGAGTACACGCTTGATGTTCCTACGTTCGTCATTGATACATACTGTGGGTCGGGTTTCTTTGGTATCATGAGCAGCGCCAAGGTCTACCGGACCATCGGCATTGAGATCAGTATTGATTCTGTGCGCTTTGCAGAAGACAATGCCAAGCAAAACAACATCACAAATGTCAGGTACCAAGTGGGCGAGTCTGAGAAAATCTTTCACAACATACGCAACATTGACCTTTTGGACGTGCCTCTGATACCAGATGCCAATAACGGCGACTCTGACTCCAGAAAGGTCAAGTTTGATCTTTCGCAATTTGAATCGCAGGAAGAAGAGTACATTGACAACAACTTCACCACTGTCATCATTGACCCACCACGCAAAGGCTGCGACAACCCGTTCCTGGAACAGCTCTCTGCTTTCAAGACCAAACGAATCGTCTACATTTCATGCAATGTCAACTCTCAAGCCAGAGATCTCGGATACTTCTTCAACGAGCTCGGCAATTCCAAGCACTACACAATCTCCGCCATCCGCGGGTTTGATTTTTTTCCCCAAACATATCACGTGGAAAGCGTGCTAGTCCTCGACCGCATCGACTAGCTGTGATATGGAATACACTCAACGCTTCCTTCACGAGACCTATTTCGGCCCAGGCCTCTCCCCTCCCCCAGCCTTCCAGATCTTTGACGTATATATCATCACGAAATGAATCTTCTCTACCAGCTCAAAATCGAGAAAACATTTCATTCTCATCCCCATCTCGGGCCGCTGACCCACTCTCACACTTTCGCATCTCATCCCACTCTCACACTTCGCATCTCATCCCACTTCACCTCTCTCCGAGATGAGACCTGAAGCTTCTAGCCGTTTACTCCAACCTCAACACAAACCCTATTTTGGCTTCGGGACGGCCTGGGGAAATGAGACGCCCAAAAAGGCAACTCGAGAGACGCGGTTGCATGAACGGCACATGCAGATCGTGGCGCAATCAAATCTTTATAGGAGGTAGTGAATGTTTTGTAAAGCAGACGGAATGAAATTTCGAGAGAATAGAGATTTATTGGCAACTGTGTCTTCCGGCGTAGGACATGATGGGTCTGCTTGAACGGCCAGACGAAAAGGTCATTGGCGGAGTCAGTTGACCATCGTTGTGCGCTTTAGATACGAGACTTGAAAGTAGGTTGAAAGTATGGAGAAAGACAGGGGGAGGTCAGGGAATTGCATCCACAACATGGGGAGTTGGAGAAGGGGGTGATGGAGTTGGGATTGGGCATTGAAGGTACTAACATCCAGGTAAACTTTGTAGTTGGGAGAGGTGTGATACAGTCTGTGCAGAGAGACAAGTAGCTGTGGACGGAAAGCATAGGAAGTTGAGCTTCTTGTAAGGCACCAGCATACTGAAACTGGGGAAGCTGAGTCTGGCGGCTGAGGTCTGCAATCAAGTCATTTGAATCACAATCAAGTCCACCCTTTCTCTGGTTCTCAAGAAGGCTATCATCACTGTAAAAGGGAGGAAATAATAAGGGAAATTGTCAAACTACTCCCTCAATGGCACATGTTCGCAGGCAACTGACCTCACATGACGAGACGGAGCAGGGGATATCACCAGGGGAGAGGGTTGTGACAGCTGCTCAGCATGAGCTGGAGCTATTCCCGGACTCTGGCACTAAATCCTCAGATCACTACAGAAAGCACATGTCGCCATTTCGGTTCTGGCTGAGAGAACTGATTCTGCCTGCTGTGCGGAAAGAGACGCCATATCTGTATCAGATCCAAAATAAGTGCCGTTCTCGTCTTTTGGATAAGTATTTTCTATGGACTGCCAATTTGGGATCGCATACCTTCTATGTGCTGATCCTACCTCTGCCGCGTATTCTGGGATCTGCACAATGTTCGCGGGATTTGGTGTTTGTCTTAGGAATGGGGATAGTGCTGTTGGGTGCTGCCAAAGACTTCATGTGTCTCCCTCGTCCGCTTTCCCCGCCTTTGGTTAGAATCACCATGTCGGGGTATACCACGAAGGAATATGGATTTCCCTCGGCACATACTGGAAACGCTGTTGCAGCTACCATGGTTCTGTTCGCATACATCCATCAGTATCGGAGCATTTTAAGCACATTTCAGATTGTGGCCTCGAGCATCCTGCTTATTCTGTATCTTTTCACGATCTCATTTGGTCGTCTGTACTGTGGAATGCATGGTTTCATTGATGTGATCGGAGGCGGGCTTATTGGAGCTTTTGTGACGATAATACGATTCGTTTTCGGCGAGGCTCATGATCGACTGGTGTTTTCCGGGTCTTACCTTGCTCCTGTGATCACAACTACTGTTTATCTTCTGATTCTGGTCAGTCAGTTTGAGCCAGTAGATCCGTGTCCATGCTTTGTGGACTCTGTGTCTTTCATGGGAGTGTTGATAGGGCTGGATATTGCCGATTGGGCCTGCGTCAAGTTTCTAACCCCTGATTATACATCCAACAAACCATATCCCTCGCATATTCCCTACACTGTTGAGAAACTGGGTTTTTGGTATGTCGTGGCTCGCTTTGTTGTCACTGGGGTTTTGGTAGCAGCTTGGAAAAGCGCATCAAAGCCTCTGTTGTTAAAAGTGGTGAAAGGCATATTGAGTGCACTTCGCAGCAATGAAAGCTTTGCAAACGTAGAGAGGAGAATATACAGATTTATGGGCAACGCAAATGTGAAGTCCAGCCTCAAGAACAAATCTTCAGCTCAAGCTGAACCCCAAGGCCGGAAGCGATCAAGATCGTTGGTTGAGAAGGTCCAACACATGTCCAAAGCAGTAGAGGACTTTATACAATTGGAACCGGAGTCCAAAGTTGGTCCACTGACAGAGTCTGATGTCAGAGAGGTTTTGGCCTACAGAGAATTTCAGGATGAGCGCAATAAGCTGAGACGGGGAGAAACAAACACGGGTCAACATGTCAATGATTTTCCGGAGAGAATTCCGCAATTGGATTTTTTCAATGCTCAATTCTCTTCAGAAGAAGAAGAAAGAAGCTATTTGGAGAAGATGCTGCACGAGAATCAGGAAGCCAACAAGAAAATGGTTCAATACGATGTGGACGTTGTGGTGAGATTGATAGTGTACGGTGGTATTCCTGTCGTATGTGATTGTCTGTGCGCCGTCGTGTTCCCGCTACTCGGTTTAGATTAGAGACTCAACTATCCTCAAACCTCATCATTGAAGTTGCATTCTTCTATATATACAACCTTGGCCAAGTCAGTCATTCACAAAAGTATTCTGGCTCCGCCCCTATTTATTTGGCGTTCTCTATCGTCCACTTGCACTCCGTTATGGAAACTTCAACGCCAGCTTTCTCGTCATAATCATACCATTCCCCTTCGCTCAAATCAACCTCTTTGAACACGGTAGGGGGTGAGCTTTCCGTGCCTTTGCAGGTGAAATACCCATCAGGGATGAACTCCACGAGCTCTAAACCTCGACAATCCATAGATAGCAGCTGACACTTATCGCCCTCGAACACGTCTTTGGTTCTTGTGATGGCTATGATGAGAAAGATCAAAGGTCAGTAACAGTTCGTTGACCATTCAACGGAGCCTTTGTTTCCGCTTATCCATTTCACACATCAAACCTCATAACATACTTGCAGAAGACTCTCTCTTACACATTTTACACCGGAAAACAAATGAAGCCTCTCCTCTGCTACCGCTCAAAGCCTTTTGACAAACAGTTGCATGTTAGAGTGATTCAAAGTTGCTGACTTTGCCCTGTCCTTCTGGCTCTAGCAACATACATGACTCTCCTGCAAATAGCATGGTTAGTACCCGTGCAACAACAGTCAACAAAACTCCACATAACATCTTATCGAGTATAACATACAAATCTGTTGATTATAACGGGCTTCTCATGGACCGTACGGCAAGATGTGCACCTTCGTCTCCATGTTAGTATCAAAGCCAAAAACACAATTTAATTTCAAAGTAGCACAACTGACAGCGGATTCCTTCACTACTAATAGAGAACCATGTCTTCACCAATAATAGAGAACCAAGAAACACACTTACTCAACTTTGAAGCTATACTCAAAGGGACTCTCTTCAGTATCAACGGGCTCCAAGCCAGTCACATTCTCCAACTGAGCTTCCAAAAACAGACCTAACATTGCAACAAGAATACTCCGATATGGATCAAAAAGGCCCTTTGTTCAAACACTAGACTCGCTACTATCAACTTCTTACCCTGAAGCTCAAAAATATCAAACATCATCACTTCACCTGTTCTTCACACCTCTCCAGGCTGCCGTCATATAAGCGGAAACACCATCGCGTCTCACTCCGTGCGGTTCTAGGTTGGTTTGTGTTTGCCTACCTGATCCAACCACAGACCGAAAACGGTACGAGCTCAAACCTCAAATGGAACTTGACAAAACAGTATGGTAAATGGAATGATTGATTATGCATCACTGGATCAAACATATGAGAAAGGTATAGAAAGAGACAAAAAGTATACAAATACTACTCTCAATTGGTTCTCTGAGTCAGAGGCCGGCTATCATGGCTTTCCACATGGAGCAGGATGAGTGTTTTCTACCGGGGCTCAAGGCCCTTCCGACGGTGGCATTCAAACGGGCATCTGCATCATCGCAATGCAGAGATCGCCAGCAGTTTGCTGTGCGACAAGCTGAAGCTGATGAGTGCTATTGTTGATAGTCTGGAGCAGAAACGCACTAGCCAAAAGATGTTCGAGCTGAAAACGGACAATGGGGACGAAATCTCGGTACTGCAGTATCTCTCCAGCAATGCCATAAGCCCCATGCCCTCTGGGGCGTTGGAGATAATCAAGGAGAAGACTATGATGTATGGGTTTCTGGACTATCTACAAGAGAACTTCTGTCATGGGCCGTATCTCAATACTGTCTACCAGCCGGGAAGCGCGCGCAAGGTAAACCCTGATTCGACTGCGGCTTTACTGCGGTTGTTGGATATATGTCAAAACGCACATATGGTGAACCCACAGCTTTTGACGGACATACTGGCTAGAGCAGGTCCAGAGCTAACCACGCCGATACTGAACAAACTGATGGGCTACTTTCTATCCAAAAATATGGGCGCATGTGCCCGTCTATGCTTTGACTGCATGCTTCAAATGAGTCTGAAGCCTGATACCACAACTCTGAGACATCTAATAAGAATGTCTGTAGTGACGTTGAACATGAAACTCTTTCACGAACTTATCAAACTTATGGAGCTTAGGGCCGAGGTGGCTGAAGAGAGATATGCCATGGTTTATGTGAAGAAAATGATTAAAGAGCTGTTTTTCTACAGTGAGGAACATTACCAGGATGTCCAGCCAAGCTCTTTTGGATCTACAAACCTCCGATTGCAGTATGCTCAGCATTTGCTAAGGCAGTATTTTTCATTGATCTTTGAAGCGAAGAAAGACATTCGAGATTTACCTCGTGGCTTCTACAACATACAGACGCCCAGCAAAACTGCCATTATGACGAAAGACCAACTGTGGTATTATCTTTTTCCTGAGTGTCCTTCTCTTTTCAAACATGCATACTCGAAAGACTTTCCGCTCTTCCAATTTGAACTCACTGGTTCCACACTCAGAAGCGACCCAAATTTCAGCAGTGCGTTGATTGAATTGTTCTCTGAGGTTCTGGCTGGAGCCAGAGTTTTGGGATACTATGGTATTCCAGAAATGGTCCCGATCCTTTTGAGTAAACTAAAATTGCTGAAAGTCAACATTCCACTCTCACTCTTATCTTTGCTACTGGACCTCAAAGAGCAAATCATCTCTCAGGGAACAGACTCAACATTACAACAGCAAATCTGCAGGGAAATTCAGGAAACCGCTTACGAGATTTTATCCACAGCCATCAATCGTGAAGCAGGTACCTTAGCAGCAGTACTGGGAAAGTTCAAAGTTGCAGACAGCAGCGAAACAAGAGTCACCACATTACAGCAATGGATGGCCCGAAGACGGATCGGGAACTATATATCGCCCATTATGCTCACAGCGGCCTCACAATTTGCGAATGGAGAAAATCCTGACAAATGGCGTGCTCTACACGAACTCAATCTTCAGAACCATCGCACAGCCTGCTTTATCTACAGCATAGCGGCCCTCTATTTGGATCTGACGCCTGATATTCTTCATTCCCCAAACCTCGTCTCTTCCCTACATCCTTCTCAAACCGCATGTTCTCAACCCATCAGGTCCACATCTCCACAGCACACACACGAAAACTCGCCCGGTGCACCTGGTGGATCAAAACTCTTTGCATACCTTAGTAGAGCGACTAGCTGAATAATACAGAATTCAACATCCATCAACAAGCTATAAATTCTGCTCATTTATGATCAAGAAGGACATTTTCGAGTCTCGTCATGTGAAAAACCGATCTCCGTGCAACATCGGGTCTCATTTCAGGCCTGATTGGATATCGCGTCTCAATTCATGTCAAAATAACATCGCATCTCCTCTCGAACCGTGACGCGCACTTTCCACTATCGCCATAATTCAGTTGGCAGGCACGAGTCTTCTTGATGACCATATTCCTATTCGCATGAGCTATAGTTTACATTTTGAGTCATTCTGCTGGTCAGCCCACACCAGAACGTACACAGATCTAGAAGGGCAAACTGTACTACACACCCTGCTGCCTTCAGCAATGAGCAAGCAGAAACATCAGCCGTCGATCAGCGACTTCTTCAAACCTGCCGGCGATTCGCCGATCCGCAAGAAAAGCGTGCCTCAACCGCAAGGGTCGCCCCATAAGGAAAGCCCCTCAAAGTCAGCTGTTTCTGCTGAAAGCAAACAGGAGGTGGTCGCTCGTGGGATCTCACCATCCAAAGATTATGTCGAAGCATTCAAATTCACTGCCGATGGCAAACGGCGGGGATCGGCGGGAAGACCCGAAGAGGCGCAAGAACGACACAATCAGTTTGTCTCGAAACTACTTATAGTCGGGGGACTCGAGGGGATCAAAAAGCGGAAACTGGAAAGACGCTCTCTGGCGGTATCCGATGATGAAGACGATGAGTCCAACGACAGTCCTGTTCCCAGTGGCAAGTCTAACAAAAGTAAACTGACTCCACTGGAACAGCAGATTCTGGATTTGAGAAAACAACACCGGGATAAGATCCTTGCTGTCCAGGTAGGCTACAAGTATAAGTTTTTTGGGGAAGATGCCGTGAAGGCTTCCAAGGCGCTGTCTATTATGCTTATTCCCGGACGTCTCAGTTTGGACGATGAGGACTCGCCGTATAATCGGTTTGCATACTGCAGTGTGCCCGATGTGAACATCAACATGCATGTGAAACGGCTGCTTGAGCACGGCTATAAGGTCGGCATAGCTCGGCAGACGGAAACCTCGGCTATCAAAGCCGCAGGCGCTTCTCGGAACGGTCTGTTTACTCGGGAAGTGACAGATGTGTTCACTAAGGGAACATACATTGGACAGGACGACTCCATCAGTGCTGATTCAGAGACTCCCGTTTCCGCGTCAAGCCGGTTCCTGCTGTGTTTATCTGAGAAGGAGCTGGCCGAGAGCCAAAAAGGCCAAACGACAATCGCGATAGCAGCAGTAGATCCTGCCACTGGACACTTCCTGTATGATCAGTTTGATGATTTTCTCCTCCGACAGGAGCTGGACACTCGTCTACAGCACATTGAGCCTTGTGAGGTGGTTCTGCTGGGCGATATATCGTGGTCGACGAGGAAAATAGTGAAGAACTTCAGCCATCCCAGACTTGGGCCTGTGAGAGTAGTGGAGTGTCCTTTGCCTGATAATCTGGTTGTGGAAGAAACCGTTGCGCGGCTGTATGCTGGAAACAGCGCTTATGAGGAGCTGAATCTTCCATATGCCGTACAAGTGTGTTTGATAGGACTGCGGGAGTATCTGGTAGAGTTCAATCTGCACCCCGTACTGGACCATCCGGAGACGTTCGAGCATTTCCGCCATCAAGCATACATGATTCTGAATGCCAACACTCTTCGAGGGCTTGAGGTTTTCTATAACAGTGCCGATATGAAGGAGAAGGGCAGTTTGTACTGGTTTCTGAACCACACAAGTACACCCTTTGGAGCTCGCATGCTTCGTAAATGGATCTCTCGGCCATGTATAGACAAGGAGAAGATTTCAGTACGGCTGGATGCCATTGACGAGATTCGCAAAACCTTCAATGACTCGATACTCCAAACTCTGCAGTCAAAGCTGAAAAAGGCTCCTGATATGGAGCGGGGGTTGCTGAAAATTCACTATTTGAAATGCTCGCCTAAAGAACTACGGGATATGCTTGATTTCGTCTATGATATCGGAGCAACTGTGCTGCCAGTTATGAGCCAGGGAAGCGCCCGCCCCTTCAAATCGTCCATTCTCATGGATATCCTCACGTGCCTGGCGCACACCTATGAGGAAATACTCACTGTATATGGCATGATCAAACCTGGCGGCAGCACTGCCATTACAGCGGATCACAGTAACGAATACTTCACGCCAGAAGGGCTGGAACAGTTCCCGGAGATTGCTGATGCGAAAGAGCAAATCCGGAACTGTGAGCTGCAGCTGGCCCAGGAGCTGGAGAACATCCGCGCCACACTTCGGAGACCGTATTTGGAATACAAGACGAGTGCAAAAGAGGCGTATTTGATTGAGGTGAAGTCGTCCGAAGTGTCGAAAATCCCTCGATCGTGGATAAAAATCAACGGCAGCAAACAGGTCTCGCGCTTCCGCTCGCCAGAGGTTATTAGCATACTGAAGCAGTTGGAGTATTCTCGCGAAGTGCTAATTCTGGCCCGAGAAAAGGCGTTCAAAGATTTTCTTTCGCTCATATCACAGCAACATCACGAGGGCCTTCGCAAGAGTATCTCTGCTCTCTCACATTTAGACTGTCTTCTCTCCTTGTCGTCTGTTTCCTTTCTCCCAGGGTACTGCCGACCCGAGTTCCTCCCACTGGAGAACGAGCCCGGCTTGAAACTGACAGGCTCCCGTAATCCGCTTTTGGAGCATCTCCTACCCCCAGGTTCTTCCTATGTGGCCAATGACCTCAACCTGACAGAGACACGTTCTCTGGTCATCACGGGACCCAACATGGGCGGCAAGTCCAGTTTTGCCCGCCAGATTGCCCTCACAGCTATTATGGCCCAGGTAGGCTGTTATGTGCCGGCCCAGAAAGCCGAGCTCGGCGTTTTTAATGCCGTGTATGTCCGAATGGGGGCCGAGGACGATCTGCTGCGGGGGAGAAGCACTTTTGCTGTGGAGTTGGGCGAGTGTGCTGACATTATGCGGAGGGCTACTCCGCGGTCGCTGGTTGTTCTGGACGAGATTGGAAGAGGAACAGACACAGTGAACGGAGTAGCCATAGCAGAAGCCGTGCTGCGGTATTTCACAGAGCTGCGGGCAGTTGTGTTGTTCACCACACACTATCCGTTGCTGCATCAACTGCAGAGCGAATACAGCAGTTTGGGAGCAGTGCATATGGGATATATGGTGCAGAACGAGGGCCAAGCGGACGAGGAGGTGACGTTTCTGTATGAGGTGCGTTCGGGTCCTGGGGGCAAGTCTTATGGTGTGAATGTGGGGCGAGTGGCGGGACTTCCTGTTTCGGTTCTACGGGAGGCGCAGCAGAAATCTGCCGAACGCGAGCTGAGGCTGACGATGGCGCACGAAAAGGGGGATTTTGCTGATCATATCGATCTGGGGAAGAGTAGCAATGGAGGGGTGGGTGATGATGACGTTATCACGGAGCTGCTGCTTAGAGTGTTGAAGGGCGCTACAGAGGATGTGAAAGAGCTGTACAAAGCGGTTAGGACAACTGAGGGATGAAAATACGGAAAGGTTCCCAGAGATGAGGACAGGTAATGATTGAGGGAAAATGAAAAAGGCGGTAATGATGTATGATAATAGGCGCTTCTGGTAATTGGGATACGTAGGTGGTATAAGAAGACTGCTGGAAGGGAATAAGTAATTCTGTGTTTGTCTGATTTGACACGGTGGGGGTATATGAATAAGCGATGAGTTCGCGGTTTGGGAAGACAATAGAGAAGAGTCACAGGCGCATTCCACTAGGGAGCTGTTTATTACCCTGTATAGCACGATTATTACACAGTAAGATATCACTGAGAGGACTTCTCAAGTGTGTGACTACTCAACTACTCGGTAGTATGAGCCTCAAGTGCTTAAGTGACGGTTGGAATAACTGAGAGAATTGTGGTGAAATCCTCACCCCATTCATACTGAGTCTTACAACTACCCCTCTCTGTATATCCCCTCCTTCCTTTCCTAAATCATACGTGCATAGACATGAATTAGCATTGCCTGCTTACCATCTACCGCTAAGGAAACCCTCGGAATAACCCACTCCTTCCCCCCTCCCTCCGCTCCATTCTTCTACCTAAACGCCTTTGACGAGAATCCCAAATGAGAAGACCCGCTTTTGCTCCGGAGCCTCGTCTTATCCTTCGGATTAACTGTGTATGCCACCGATCCATACGACTCATTGCTCGAATAGTAGTCCTCATCATCTTTAGAGAACCCGTCATGGTGGAGTGTCATGGAACTGAACTGCTCAAAAGGGTCGGGTTCTCCGTCATCCGTTTCGGCAACTTTAGCATCCCCCGCCGCCGTCGGTTCCGTGTCGGCTTCCGGGTCTACTGAGTCCTTCAATTGAGGCGGGGCATGTCCCGAAGAGGAAAGCACCGGCACCATCGGAGCCGGCTGGTTCCGCAGCAGCGCCCACTGAGTGTTTTTGAAGAACGGATGCGCCTTCACTTCCGAAGCGCCCGTCCGCGAGCCGAGCCGGCTGTTCTCATCCTTAATCAGCAGCTTCCGAATCAGCGATTTGCAGTTGGACGAAATGGTTTGGTATCCGGGCCCTTCCGGGAACACCACGTCGTGTTTCAGAATATTCGAGAACGTCTGATTGCGGGTTTTCCCCTTGAAGGGCGTTGTCCCATACAGCATTTCGTATATCAGAATCCCCAGCGTCCACCAGTCGACAGCCGAAGTGTGGCCCTTGCCCCGAATCACCTCCGGCGCAATATACTCCTCAGTGCCTACAAACGAGTTCGTGCGGAAGTCTCCAATGCAGCCTTTGGTGTCTATTGCCGGGGCGCTGTGGCTGTGGGACGAGGAGCTGCGGGAGTTGGCCGGCAGAACCAGCGACGGCACACCGTTGGTAGTTGACTGTTTGGACAGGTCGAAATCACTCAGCATAATGTGTCCCGATTGGTGGAGCAATATGTTCTCCGGTTTCAGGTCCCGGTAAATATACCCCATCAGGTGGAGATACTCCAGAGCCAAAGTCACCTCGGCAGCATAGAACCGCGCGTGCTCTTCCGGGATGCATTTGCTGGCCCGCGTCTGCAGAGCCCGGAAAAACTCGCCGCCCATACAGTACTCCATACAGAAATATAGATAGTGTTCGGACTGGAACGAATGGTACAGCGTGACAATGAAAGGGTGGTTGGAGGTAGCGAGGATTTCCTGTTCGGCCAACGCCCGTTTGATTTTGTTCCGCTGGATCATTTCCTTTTTCGACAGAATCTTCATGGCATACAGCCGGTTTGTCTTCTTCTCCCTCACCAAATAAACTTTCCCCACATCCCCGCGGCCCAGCAGTTTGATCTTCTCAAAGGAGCTCGGGCCGACCTGCACATCCGACACTTTGATGCTGTTGGAGGAGAACGTGCGGGCAAAGGATTTCTGCCGCGGTCTCACGGGGGCCCGCAGGTCTGCCGTGCCGGCGGAACCCCCGCTGGAGGAGTCCCCGCTTTCGGTAGGGGCGGAGCGGGCGCCGGAGGGCGGAAGTAACAATCCCGAAGCGGAAGTGCTGGAAGGTGCGCTTTGGGCGGGTATTCTGGTGGACGGAACGGGCGGCCGGCCGCTCGGGGGTTTGGGGGAGCCGCCTGCTGAGGTATTTGGGCTTTTGGGAATGGGGGGTTGTTTTTGCGTTTGAGGGTTTTGGGGTTCCGGAGATTTCGGTTTCTGTGTCAGGTTGTTGAGATCCAGAGGTGCCGACGCAATGCGGCGGATGTTGCTTTCGGGTTTCTTCGGCGGTTCTAAAGAGGCCGGGGGCTGCGGGTTTTGGGACACGTCAGCCGGTTTCAATTTTTGGTTGCCAGGGTGGTTGCCGTCAGATGGCGGGGCGTTTGGGTGATTTGTGAAGATGAACTCAGCCGAAGCAGCCGAAGGAGCCGCCGGAGTTGAGATTCCGGAAGCGGAAGAGCCGGAACCCGAGCCCGAACTGGAAATGGAAAACGGTGCCGAGGCGGAATGGTCTCCCTTCCCGCCATACACTAATTTGGGAGAGGCCGGGATGGAATCGGAACCGGAAGACTTTCCCGAAGCGGCTGAGCCGAGCCGCGGGGAGGTTTCTCCCGCGCCGGTGCCCTCTACCAGCGACGCGTTCGACGGATGATTGGACCGCAGCATGAAACTGAAGGACCCGCCTCCGTGGGCCTGCTGCGGCGGGCTAATAGCCGCCGAATCGGCCGCATGCGGCGGGAGGCCCTGGTGGGCAAAATACGGGTTTGACTCAGCCACAGTGGAGCCGGCAGAGTTGGGGCCCTGAGCCGAATCGCCGGCCATCATTTGCAGCTGGCGCAGGGTTGAAGTGTGGACGGGACTGCTGGGGGACCGCAGACGGAATATCTTCTTTTTCAGATAGGAAGTAGTGGAGCTGCTGACATGGGCAGAGGGGTCAATGGAGGAGTATGCCAGACTGCCGGCAGAGTCACTGATTTGTGTGGGACCCATCCCGGGTGACGAGACAGCTGTGTTGATTCCCGTGCTCGATCCGGAAGACACGGGGGTGGAAGCCGTTCCGGGGGATAGTGACAGGTTTGTAGGATTGATGGGAGGGTTGAGGTTGGGGCTCTGGGGGCTGGCCGAGCCGGCATGAATATCGGAGGAGTTTGAGGAGAATTTCAGCAAGTGTTTGAACTTGGAGAAACTCCTGGAGGAGGAATGTGAGCTGGGGGCGGGGTTGCCTGGGCGTATTGAAGATTGTGGGACATCAATACGAGGAGACATCACTTGCCCTGCGGGGCCGTCATCGTTTTCCGACATTTATGAATTCGGATTGTGAAGATTCCGTGATATTCCGGCTTCGCCAATCAACTGATTGCAGAGGGTGACACGCGAGAAGTTCGTTGGCAGCGTTCAGTGTGTGATCTTCTTTCCGCTAAGGCCAAAAATAAAATAATGGGGAGATCCACAGTAAGGTATTTCTGTAGCAGTATTTCCCATATATTCGTCCCTCTAATACTCTAATCTTCGGGTAATTGCTTGCTGTTACAGTCCCAGAAATGTGAATGCAGGAGCGTCAAAACCAGAAGGCACGTTTCTCAACAGTTGTATCTCTAATAGGGCCAAATGCGATAGTGGCTTTCTGTAGCTGATAAACAAGTTCAGCAGGCAGGGGGGTTGAATGTGTTCAGTGTGCTTTCAACCTACAACTATTAATAGTAGCAACCTCTGGTATTGCTAGCTGCTGTGAAACGTAAACTGTATCATCTAAAACTACATCTTATCCTTCATCTCCGTCGATAATGAATAAGCATTCACAGCCCCGTGATGTTGTTGGTAACATGGCAAATCAGGATGGAAAGCCCCACACTGAGTGTAAGTGTATGTACATGTGATTGGGGACATGCTTGTTCCTGCAGGGTTTTGCGTGTGAGGTGCGTCTGGGATGCGTGTGAGGTGCGTCTGAAGTGCATGAATAATGCGTGAGATGTGCTGCAGGTCGCAGCGGCCAAGGCAGAGAAGTTCAAAGAAGGT
Organism: Sporopachydermia cereana; assembly: GCA_030561065.1. NCBI lineage: Eukaryota > Fungi > Ascomycota > Sporopachydermiomycetes > Sporopachydermiales > Sporopachydermiaceae > Sporopachydermia > Sporopachydermia cereana. The sequence continues at coordinate 9,130 of JAKTWI010000228.1, read as the reverse complement.
GGAGAAATACCGGAGAAGATTGTGTAATCACTTGGCGATGGAATCAACGGGAGTGGGAGATGAAGAGATATTGGAAGGGTGAGATGTTTGCTTTGTAAGATGGGATGGGATGGGTCTGAAAAGCTGGCGGTGTTTAGCCTTTGAATGGTCGCCATGGCTGGATGGGTTGGTGGGTTGATTTGTTGGTGCTTGCCCTGGGGGATGAGTCTGATTGAGGCTTGAGGCTGAGCAGAGTGACCTGTAAAGTTGGGGTGTATGGAGTCTAGGCTGTGGCTAATTGGCAATGGAATTGATTTGTAGCATGTAAAGCTTTTGATTGACGATTAAGAAGTTATACGGATTGGAATACATATCCGTGTCTGTGGGCTAAGGCATATGAAATGTGGGGCTTGTGGTCTGTTGGTTTTTATCTCTCAATTCATATTTCAAATCAAGGAGCAAACACGCATATTCCAAATGTTCCCGCCCTCAGCCAGCACTGATGAGTGAAGTTCCATCATAAGTAAACACAGTAAATTGTTGTTCTCGTCACCTTGTAGAATCAGGGGATTGACAGATTAACAAAAGGTTTTAATCATTTGGAACGTCAAACACCATTGCTGGTCAATAGACTATGGAAGGGTTTTCGGTGTTCAGCTGTCGCTCCTAGAACAGGAGGACGAAAGGGTAAACAGCATATCTACAGTCAGATGTACCTCTTTGGAGAGTACCATTGAGTACGGATTCATTTGAATATTACTGTTTGCAGTGTTAGTATTGCTCATTTGCTGAACTCACTCGTCTTCGGAAACTCAGAACGCACTTCCACATAGTCTAATCAGGGCTTCTTAGAGGTTTGGGTATCAATCATTTGTTGAACATCAACCCGAATTATTTTTTTCATCATATAGAGTGATTCCAATGCATTCTAGCCGACTGAGCTCTCCGACTGTCTTTCTCAAAGCTCAAACGAAAGTTGATGACATACCGTATTATGCTATGAGATGTGTCGGTGACCGAGAACATCACTGCACCACTACTTCTGCAATGTGAAGGAGTTAGCGGTATGTGGATGACATTCTCGAAGGCCTACAAATAATAATGATAGCTCAAAACAGACCGATCAGTTTGTTCCTTTAGCGCCGCAATAGTGTAGAGAACGAGTAGCGTGAAAAAGGTAGAAAATGAAAAAAGCAGAGAATGAAAAAGTTTCAACGTTTTTTTCACTTCTCTCATAACCCCCTACATGTGTTTTACATGCAGCTATATGCAAACGATTTTCATTATGCGTCACTCTTGCATAAGGTATATCACGTGCCAATTTGCTCCTGATTGAGCAACGGCTTAGAATTTTTCATATAAGCAGGAAAGATGAAGAGACGTTAGATATGAAGCTCACAGGGAGAAAAACGATGATGTTTGTCTTGGTCCGGCTCTCAGACTTTGATTGGGTACCTTTCGGCTTGTTATTAGTTTTTATCTGATCACCATAACATGAAGTTCATCACCACGAACTTTGTGCAGTGTGCTGTGAAGTCGTGCGCCGGCTCAGGCCAGGCGTTCCCTCTGCAGTACAATATCTCTGAGATGGTTCAATCGGAGTTGGAGTACAATCAGGAGTTTCTACTGAATATTCTGCCGCGGCTGGACTGGAATGGCATTCTGTCTGTTGCCAAGGATCTCGGAAACACATCGCTGCCGCCTATAAAGCCAGAGTCTATTGATCCAGAGACAGAAGACGGACAGCTCTTGCTACATGATTTGCACTCCTTGCTGCTAGAGGTGAGTAGATGAGAGTTAAGGTGCGACGGAGAGCTTTGATGTTGTTCTTGAGCGTCAGGATCTTCTCAAGTGATTGTTCGTTGGTAGGATTGGTGGCTGGCCATTCAGCCACTGAGGTTTGAGCTAAGATCAACTACCGCATTTTCAGTACAATGAAAGACACATATTCCATGAGTTGTTGCGTCACTCACTAACCTCTCCATCTCTTGCAGACTCAGCTTATCGAAGGAACAATGACATGCAAAAACTGCAACCACATCTACCATATCAAGAACTCCATCCCTAACTTCCTTCTGCCTCCACATTTGGCTTGACCTCAATCTCAGCCTCAAGGTCATTCCCGATCTATGAATCTATAATCTATCTTTGTCACATTATCCGTCCAGGTCAGAAGAATCTGGAGATGCTCCAACTGACCTGCCGAGCCACACACATGCCTAATACCTTTATGGTGCTCAATCTTGTATGGATGTTACAGTGATGTTGATTAGTCATTTCTCATAACATAGTCACTGATCTATTTTCATGGAGCCCTTCCTTCTCCGGTTCTGTACTGCTTTCTATATGACCTCGCCCAAGAAAACCAACACCCCTGATTCAACCCCGAATCAATCATCCCCGCCCGACGGATACCTTCCAGAATCCAACAAACCAGCCGAGCTTCCTTCCTCATCCTGCAGCGAATCGTCTTCTGAGTCTCTCCTGTCTCTCTCCACATCAAAGGAACGATGCGATCTCCGGTCTGTTCCTCCCGGAACCAATCCGGCTAATCTCCCATCAACTCCGTCTTTCATTATCCGCCATATATCATTCCGTGTCACCAATCCGGCATACCGTCCCCGCTCTATAAATACAATGAACCGCAGTCCCAGCTTCTCAAACATGTCCAATACAACCAGCAGCTCCGTCTCGGGAGATACCGAAATGAGTCCTTCTTCCGCCCAACCCCGGGCATCAAACCGCTCGGCTTCCTCGGCAGCGTCCTGGCTGTTACTACCAAAGGCAAACACATCCACATCGGCCGCATTCAGGTCCAGCTTGTCCATAGACACCAGCTCCACGATAGTCTGTTCCGGCAGATCGTACATTTGCTCCGCCACAGCCAACGCCGCCTCCAGCTGCTGTCGGAATATCCAGCCCAGGTATTTCATTGTCTGGGGAGACTCCAGAATAGGAAATCCCGCGTATGGACTGTTTTCCAGCAGTTGCTTCAGGGTTCCAATAGAGTTCTCCCCTAGAGGATTCACCCTATCTTCCACCAGCATCCGATTCAGTACATATATTGCTGTTGTTTCCGCCGCCGACGTCATAACATCTCGGGCCCGCACTTCCGGAATAGCCACGGCCGACTCCACGTGATCGTTCGGAAGAAACGGATAGCCCCGCAGACGGATCCATGCATCGTAGATGCCTCCTCCACCGTCGGCCGCATCGGCAACCCATTTGGCTATCAACACGGCCATCATAATAGGCAGCACATATGTGAGCGCGCCCGTGAGCTCAAACATAATCACAACTATAGACGCGATCATGCGGGTAGTGCCGCCCAGTGCTGCAGCAGCGCCCACCACAGCGTATATCCCCGGGGTAATGCAAGCCGTTGACTCCGTAGTGGCCGGACAGCTCCGGAAGATTATTGCCCCGGGGAAGGCAACCTGCCACGACTGCATTATCAGCCCCACAGCTCGGCCGAATGTAGCGCCGACTACCATAGTCGGCATAAGTATCCCAGCTGGGATAGCCGTGCCGAACGAGTATGCAGCCAAGAGGCCTACAACTAAGGAAACCTCCAGTAAAAGAGCAATCAGCCCAGCAGTAGGGGTCTGATCAGAACACAGCAGTTTGTATGCAGCAAATGTGGATGGGAGGTACGACCACGTGCCCGTAGAGCTGGGATCGGCCTGCTTGCATTCCTGGAACACAGTTGTTACAAGGAATGAGCCTTCCAAACGGGTAAGAATATTGGGGTAGTTGATGATGGCAGTGCCCGCTGCCAAAAGAAGAAGCTCCAGCGCCTGTTTTGGACCAGAAGTGCCAATGACAAGCTGCCGCTTCTGCTGGAAAAACGTGTTGAGGCGGATAAAACTGGCGCCATACAGCCCACCAAACACCCCTAGAAGTACAAATGGCACAATCTCCACTGCATTCCACGTCTCATCGTAGCTGACCTCAAAAAGAACGGCCCGCCCAGTTCGGAAGGCGTCCATGGACTGCAGCACAAACACAGCCACCATCGCACATACAAAGCTGTGCCACATTGTCTTGTCAATGTAGAAGTATGTGATCTGTTCCAGAGCAAACAGAACGCCACCAATCGGCGCGTTGAACGCCACGGCTATTCCCGCCGCAGCTGCTGCAGTCAGCAGCTGTCTTTTGGTTGCCTCGTTTTGCCTCACTCCAGGAAGGAGCTTCATTATTGAGTCGGCACAGCAGCTGGTGATGTGAACTAGCGGGCCTTCCTTCCCCACCCACAGACCAGCGGCAACAACCAGCGACAGCCCAATAGACTTCACCACAAGCGTAGGGAAACTTAGAAAGTCCTTAATAACCAGTCCGCCGACCATGGATTTCACTTCGGGAATGCCTGACAGCTGGGCATACGGCGCAATGCGCATCACCAGCACGCCTGCTGCCAGCACAAATATGCAGGAAAACAGTATATACAGGAATAGCTGCAGCGCGTTGCCTAATAAGCTTGTCTTCCCAGTCACAGCCTGTCCCCAGTAATGCCATGTGGCACACGTGTCCACGCTCTGCTCGCCCCAACAGCAGAAATCCTTATTCAGATACAGCGCCTCCTGACAGTATCCCTCCTGGATATCCGTCAGCCAGTGGGTGAAGATATCAATGGCGCCAGCAATCGCTCCTATCCCTATGCCAGAGCCTATAAGCACCAGCCAGGGCTGGCTGGCATTGAAGATGAGATCCACCCGCCCTCGGAGGCCCGGCATGGCCTCCAGCCGGCGGCGGCGTGCTCGTTCATACCCGTATTCCTGGATCCAGTCAATGGAGGTCAGATCGTCATATCCTGTTGTGCGGAGCGAAGGTTGAGACAGTTCTGCTGGTTGTGTTGATCTCTGCCTCGCCGAATTTGGTCTTGGGGCATGGGTCCCGCTGTCTGTTCCTGAAGCGGGGGTATCGCGTCGGAAGCGGGATGATATGATAGGGATGTTGTGTTTTTGTAGTTTTGCCAGAGTGGCAGAGATTGCAGGCTCCTCCAGGCCCGTTGGTATGGAGTCGGAGTTGGAATCCATAACGGCAGGGTTCGGCCCGGTCCGAGAAGGAGGGAGAAGTTGGGGTTGGAAGGCCGGGTGAGGGATCGCAAGGATTGGGCTTATTATATGAGGGAGTGTAGCAGTTGGTGATGTCAAATATGTTGTCTTTGGGTCGTTTGGCTACGAATCGATTTCCATGTGGAGCACATCAATTGACTTGGTAAGGTAGAGATAAAGAGATAGAGGATGGGAGATGAATGTAAGGGTATGCGGGTATATGTATGGTATGCATACACATGCATTGAGGAATACGTATTACATGCAACAAATCGTTTTCGTTTGAAGGGGCTCAATATGATTATAGGTTCAAAATGTAGCAGATAGATAAAAGAAGAGCAGTAGCATTGGAATCAATGAATCAACTCCTTATTATGCACTCCGGGGAGCTCACACACAGGATAGAAACCTGTTCCGGGGCTCTCGTACAAAATTTCGTTTATGCGTCTCCTCCTGAACTACACTAACTCGGAGTGATACTTAATGTGTGTCCAGTGTCCGGTAGCTAGCAAATAAAAGGAAAATCGGAGATAATTCAGCATCTTCTTCTTCAAGTATACATCGTCTCCGATATTATCTACCATGAATTTCGCCTGTCAGAAATCAAAACATTGCAAGCCGATTGATGATGAACGAGAAGACAAAGTTGAGAAGGATAAGGGCCGCTTCAACTTGTTTGTAAACGTGATCCTTACTGTGGCATGAAGTGGTGACACTGAATAACCACTCCCGAAGTTGATAGCGCGGACAAACACTGCTGCTTCTTCCAGATCCAACCCCTTCATTACTGACTTCGGTGACATCTGACGGCATTTTCGTGAGGTGGAGAAACTACACAATTGAGCTCAGGTGCTACAGAGAGATATAGTTATCCCGCTAGAGTTTGTCTTAACTGATTATTCTCGGCGGAATTGGTTGGTGCAGTCTTGCATATCTCGCGGAGCTACATTTGCTAGTCCTACCGGAAACACTCAATCAAATCCTGGCTTTTCCAGAGTCAATCAACATTTTTAATACAAAGACTCTCTGCATCCTGATCTCACCATGTCTACTGAAGGAGATACAAGTGGAGATATCACGCTGGTGAATCCGCCCTTGGATGGCATCTCGTCGATTGCTTTCTCCAAAGCCCAGTACGACCATATTGCCGTCGCGTCTTGGGACAAAACCAACCGCATCTACGAAATCACCCCGCAGGGCACATCCAACGAACTGTTCAAGTACGAGCACTCGGCGCCTGTTCTTGCCACACACTGGAAAGCCGACGGGCAGCAGGTTGTCACGGGATGTGCCGATGGCACTGGCCGCATTCTCGATTTGGCCTCCAACCAGTTTTCTGATATACTGAAACACGATGCGGGGATCAAATGTGTGCGGTACCTGTCGCATGGGAACTTCCAGCATGTGGTGGCCACTGCTGGCTGGGACAAAAAACTCAAGTACTGGGATATGCGGGCCGGCACTAACATTGCCACCATTGATCTGCCCGAGCGGGCCTACTCCATGGACTCTGTAAACGGACTGCTTGTTGTTGCTACTGCAGAAAAGCATATATGTGTGGTGAAGCTGGACAGCGATCCCAGTAAGATCTTCAAGAAGACAACGTCGCCGCTGAAGTGGCAAACCAGAGTTGTCACATGCTACCCCAATGCTGATGGGTATGCCATTGGCAGCATTGAAGGCAGATGCGCTATTCAGTATGTGGACGACGATCAGCAAAGCCGGTTCGGCTTTAGTTTCAAATGCCACCGACAGCCGAACGCGACAAATCGCAGCGAGGTGTTTGTTTACTCTGTGAACGCCATTTCCTTCCACCCCACCTATCACACATTCTCCACTGCTGGAAGCGACGGCCAGTTCCAGTTTTGGGATAAGAACTACCGCCACCGTCTGCGCGGTTTCCCCAATGTTGGGAACACCATCACGGCAACTGATTTCAACCACAACGGCAATCTGTTTGCCTATGCTGTGTCATACGACTGGAGTAAGGGATACCAGTACAACACTCAGAACCTGCCAAACATTGTCAAAGTGCATGCTCTCAAAGAGGATGACGCTAAACCCAGGCCCAAAAAACGATAGGCCTGATGGCTTGTGTGGCTATAGGATTAGTTGTATTTGGTGGTGTATACTATTAGGTAAGATGAGGTATATATGTGAAGACTGAGGAATGTTCTCTCCGCTGATGAGAACATTCCTCAGTCTTCACATATATATCCGCTGATGATGGATGAACGTGATATCTGAATGCTGGGAAACATATTGCGGCTAGATCTTATCGTTCTTGACCAATCTCTTCTCAGTAGCTTTGCGCAAATCTTGCTTGACATGCTCAACATCTTCTCTGGATGCATTGTAGGCGACAGTGGCTTGATTGAAAGGGTTTTCGGGAGATTTGTCGAACTCCTTGCGGATGATCTCCTTCATCTGATGCAGACGCAGACCGGGATGTTCTTCTTTGATCTCAGGCAATCTTCTCTCTTCATATGCAGCGTAAGCAGCTTTGAACCGTCTTTCAGGATGTCTGTCCAGGTCTTTGTTGCTCTTGTTGGTACCCACCAGACTCAAAGCATCCAAAGCATCATCAATACCAGTGACATTCAGATCGCTGTCTCTTGTGAAAGAGCTCAAGGCGGCATCCAGTTTGTTTGCTCTCTTGGCGGCTACCTTTTCAGCCCCACGCTTGGGTTTCAGAGTCTTCAATTCCTCTTCTTCCTGTTTCAGCAGAGCCTCCTTTTCAGCCTTCTTCCTAGCAGCTTCAGCCTTTTTCTCTTCCTCGGCCTGCTTCTTCTTGTTCACCTTGGCTCCCTTCGACCACTCTGCCTCTTCAAGAGCTTCTAACTGGGCCTGTTCCTGTCTTGCCTTCTGGTTGGCTGCCTCAGCCTTTCTGGCCCTTCCAGCCTCCTGGTAGGGGTCGTTAGTACATGCTTAAGTGGGGAGGATTAGGGTACTATCAGATACAATACAGGTCCAGCAAATGAACCTAAGTAGGTCCGTTTGTATATATGTTGCGCCAAACAAAGATACAGTGTTCCTTCCTTTGCCATTCATACTCCTCTCCTTCATTACCTACCTTTTTGGAGTTTTCCTTGTTTGATTTGCCCATTCTAGTCAGTCCAATAGCTAAGGGCGTTGCTGTTTTCAGATCTCGGTTTGCAATGTGCAATTGGCTCCAACTGCTGCCGAAATGAGTACATAGTAATGACTTCTTCTCATTCTCAATAGAAAAGGGGTTCAATCAGCATTGCTGAATGTCTTTTGGGCTTTCTGATGTTTGATGAGGCGGGCGTGACATTGGGGGAAGAGGAGACGCAGTGTCATGTCATGCAGGCGACGGTAGACGATGCATTTTGTCATGGAAGTCAGTACAGGCCTGACATGACAAGCAGGATGTTTGGTGGGAGCTAAGGGAGTGTTAACTAATCATATTGATTGACTGACATTTGTATGGCATATTCATAACGGATGGTAAGTAGCTCCTGTCATTGTCAAGAAAGAGTCGTCACAGTCGTTAGGTCACTGAGGAAATCTGAGGGAGCTTGACAAACCCTGTTAGGCCAATCCAATGCAAGTGAAGCAGAATGGCGCAGCTGCCTGCAGGACAGCTGGTGAAGGGTTGAGATGCCATTTGGCTGACAAATTCTGATATTGATTGAGTTCCTTTGAATGGGAAAGCTCTATATGTATCATTAAGTCTTAGTGTATACTCGAATCAATGCGGGAATAAGAGTTAGGTAGGTCGGAACAGCTAAAGCAAGTCCGAAAGTGGAGTCGGAAAGCTGCATATGCAAATGAAAATTGTCTTGGGTACGCCTTTTTGGACCACCAAGCGGTTGAATGCAGTTGCAAAATGATTACAGTCCGATAAATCCAGAGTTGTTGCATTAATTGAACTGGTTAATCCGCATTAATTGAATTAATGCGCATTTTTAATTTTTGCTATTCATGCAAGAAATTTTGGAATTTTCGCAAATCAAAAAACCAAAATTACCTATTTAGGCGAGTATGCAGTCTTCTGCATCTCTGCCAATGGTGCATAATCATGTACAACTACGAATAAGAATTAGAGTTGTTCTAATGCTGATCACAAGTAGGTC
>JAKTWI010000227.1:0-67703 GCA_030561065.1 Sporopachydermia cereana | reverse complement strand
GTGGGGGCGGGGCAGGTGGGGGCGGGGCAGGAGGAGGAGAAGCTTAATTATAGAAGGGATGTGTTTGATATTTGGATTTGAGGGAAATGAGGGGGTGGGAGGAGAGATAAAAAGTGGAGCGTCACTGGCGGAGTTGGCGGAGTTTGTCAGAGGTTTGCTCAAGTTGTCCGAACTTGTGGGTTCTCTCGGAAGTTGAAGAGTATGAAAAGACGGAAAGATTATCGGATGAGGTCAGACGCCAGTTTGGGACTGTGGTCGCCTCTGCATGCCTATACCGCCTACCCCGCCTACCCCGCCAACCCCGCCTACCCCGCCTTTGCCCCGCCTTGCTCCGTCTATTCCCCGCTTGCTCCGCTGGACCCACGCCGCTTCTCGCAGGTGGCTTTTTTGACCACATTATGTCAATGAAGAGATGCCTTTGCTTATGTGATCGACTTCTTTCTATTCTGTTGATGGAAAGCGTCCCTAAGATTGTACCGCATGATGTACTTTATGGGCTATTTCGAAGCTACGATGTTCAATGAATCTTTTTCCCACCGTCTCTCATGCTAACGATCCTATTTCGCTTTGTATTACCAAATGGAGGTGAAATAAACGCAACCTCAACAGCATTTCAGCTTCTAACCCATCCAGCTTCTTCTATCAGTTGTGCTTCAAGCGCATCTCCTCAAGATCCTCGAACAAGCCAGTAACCCTGTGGTTGTTTGTTTGAATATCAAACCTCATTTCTTCTTCTCATTTCTTCTTCTCTTATCATCTCCGCCTTCCCTTAGTAGAAGGCGCTCCAGAAAACTGAACCTCACCAACTGTAAAACTTTTTTCAATGGCAACAGTCAATTGCAAGTTGAATGCACACAGATAGAATGAACAGCGAGCTTTTCATTTCTATTTTATTCTTAGAGGGAATCGCCAGAAATTACAGCTCAGTATAAGAAACAGATATTCTCGGCTATCTTAAAATACTCAACAGATCCGATAAGACGGAGTCGGAAGCGACAAACACAGCAGAGCTTTAGTTAACATTGCAGCACCCAAAGAGTAAACTATCGCTCCTCTACTCTTTTTTTTCAACTTAGTAGATCGTCACTTCTAATCATTTCAACAGTGTGAAGCATGCGGTGTTCTTCACTAGAGAGTGATAACATTGACGAGTATGCGAATGAAAAGCAGAAATATGAACTTCCTCATCAATATGCCTTTTAGCCCCTACTTCTACTATTTCTCCCTCTTATCCTCCTCCCCAATTTTTCTCCTTCTCCTCAACTCAGCATTGGCCGAGATTCGGAATCAGAGTCGTAGCCTCCACTCTGGGCTTTTGACGAGCTGCCGAACGCGTCTCCGTAACTGTAGAATTCTCCTGTTTGTCCCGGTCCGTAGCTTCGCTCGGCAGTTCCTTCATTCTTCTTGTTATCATCACTTTCTTCTTCACTTTCCTCTTCACTTTCCTCATCGTCTCCGCTTTCCTCCTCACTTTCCTGCTCCTCATCTTCTCCGCTTTCCTCCTCACTTTCCTCTTCCTCATCTTCTCCGCTTTCTTCTTCACTCTCCTCCTCACTTTCTCCGCTTTCCGCTTCCGATTCGGCTTCCGAATCAGCTTCCGCTTCCGCTTCCGGCGTCTCGGCAAAAAACTCATCCAAACTCTGCAGTTTGTACTTCTGCTGCGCCGCCTTCGCCCGGCTCTGCAGCTCCCGCATTGCCGGCTCGCTTGTCCAGCTGCTGCCAAGCCGGCCGAAGTTTCCAAATGCCTTTGCCGCCGGGCCGGGGAACCCGGAACCCGATTGGGCCGTCAGCGCCTCCCGCGAGTAGTCCTTCACTTCCGTCTCCACGTCCCGCAGTTCCGACGTGTCGCGCCATTTCCCGTCTGGCGCTTCGCATGCCCATTCGGGCAATTCCGCATACCTCCCCGCCGGTCCGCCCGTCAGAAGCGCCGGCGAGCCAAAAACACCCGCCATCGCTTCCGCTTCCGGCCCACTTCCGCTTCTGCTTCCGTTTCCGTTTCCGTCTTTTCTTACCGAAACGGGCGCCGGCTTCGGAGCCTGGAACATCAGCGCCGCCAGCTTCACCGACCGCACCACATCCGACCCCGCCTCCTGCAGCCGCTCGGCATCCACCTGCAGCAGCGAGGCAAACATCCGCGCCCGGTCCCGAATGTCATATTCCGGATCGTAGCTCGCCAGCTGTACGGTATAGTTGAACATCTTTGCTACGGGGGTCTGCAGTGCCTCCGGCCCGAGAGTGCCAGACCCTTCCAGCTGTTCCTCAAGCTCAAAAGTGAGCATTTTCGTTGCCAGCAGCAGACACTGCAGCCGCACCTCGGCAATCTCTTCCGGGAAATTTCGGAGAAGATGCCGGAGGATATCGGGAGTCTTCCGCGGCAGCAGTTTGCTGAACTCCCCGACCAGCCATATAATACTGGCCTTACCGGAACTGGACTTCAGCCCCCGCCGGAGAATTCTGCCGAGGAAACTCACCACAGCCACATTCTGTTCCGGGTTCTTCTGGATGATATACCGAACGACAGTCAGGGACTCGTTCACTACGGCGGGGGACGACTCGGGAGTGGCAATGTGCCGAAGAAGGTGTCTCAAAACGGACTGTACGGTAGCCCGGTCCCCGCGGGAGAGCGGCAGGTACACTACGCGGCCCAGAGCTTTCACGGCCTCGGCGGCAATGGCGCCGTTGTACACATCGGTGTACGTTTCGGCATAAAACCGGAGCTCCGCCAGCAGCCGCGGCAGGTTTTCCGGCGTGGCTAGCGTGCCGAGCATTTCCAGTTTCAGCTTAGCCACGCGCAGAGTGTCCTGCGGGAACAGAAAGAAGGTTTGCAGGTGCGGGGTAAGCAGCTGCCCCGCATGCCCCGCCACCAGTTTCATGCTGGCCAGCACCATCAGCTGAATGTGCTGCGGGCCCCGCAGCAGCCGCAGGAGCGGCAGCACCACATCCGGCTGCCGCCCGAGCTCCGCCGGCGCCAGCGCCAGATACGCCCGGCACACCGCCAGCACGACGGAGCTCGACGCCGAGTACTGCAGCGGCCGCAGGCTGTCGAGGAACAGCCGCAGGTCGCCGTCGGGCCGAGCCCCCGCCGGCGGCTTCGGCAGAAACTGCCGCGCATAGCACGTGAACACATAAATGTACGTCACCTGACTCCACTCGTCAAACTGCGGGGCCATGCCGCAGTAGCGGCGGAAGTGCGGATGCAGCAGGTCGTACCGATCGGGAAACACGCTGCGGAGCAGCAGCAGAGCCGACCCGACGACATAGGCGTTTTTGTCCGCCAGCAGCGTCGCCAGCAGTTCCAGCACCTGCGCCTTGTTGACCAGTCCTGCCGAAGAGGCGCGCGCCCACACTTTTGCCAGCGCCACTGCCGCCGTTTTCCGCACTGCTGCCGAATGGTCCGTCACACATTTCTTCACCCCCAGCAGAACTATTGGGGCAATAACCGCCAGCGGGATAGCCGACATGACTTTGAGGGCCAAAGCGCGGATCTGCGGGTCGGCGTCGTTCAGCGATTTCTGGATTGTGTTGATGGAAAGCAAAGCCAAATCCGGTTCCAGCTCGCTAAAGCGGACAAGATAGATAAACACCAGTTTGCGGAGCTGCAGGTTGGCCGAGGCCACGTTTTTGATTACGTCAGGGAAATACTGTTTGGCGGCCTGGGACGCGGAGAGCTCGCGGGACATCCAGGCGATGATGCATTTCATCCCGGTCAGTTTTTCGTGGTCGGCAGACGAATTGAGCAGCCGTTTCACCTCGGCAGTGGACGTGTGCAGATAAGGGGCCGGGCCCTGGTAGGTTGTGCTGGTTGTGGTTTCGGCGATTTTCGCCGAGGCCGACGCGGCGACTTCCATCGTCAGCTCGCGGGCCGATTCCAGCATGGAGGCCACTTTGGCAAACGTGTCGGCCATTGGAAGGGAGGTTTGTTGGGAGGCGGAAGGAGGGGAGAGGAAAGCCGGGATTTATGTGTCAGTTCGGACCAGCAGGGATAAGAAGAGGTTTTGTAGGTCCTTTGAGCTTCAATTAGCAGTTTTGGTTCTTTTCGTTAGGGCTTCAATGGCAACGCAGATGGCCGGAGTTCCATTGGGGTTTCTAGACGGTGGGAGGGATGAGCCGGATGTGTTTCCGACACGGATGGATATGCGGGTACAAATGAGCTTCCGCCGAGGAGAAATTGACCCACAAATGCAAAAGGAGGGCTACAAGAGAAGAAACTAACCGGCAATTGATGCGCAGTTGCGGGGCAATTGTTGTTTATTCTCTTCCCTTTACCGCTCCAAAAGCTGCTGGTGTTGACTTCTCCGTCATCCCATGTCGGGCGGCGCCGCTGCCAGCGTTGGCACGTGATGTAGGTCATGTGACTTGTATTTGATGATGTAATCAGTTTACCCAAAAGATGACGTGATCAACTACACTAATAGGATGACACGTGAATATCTCATGGGGTACATCTCGAGACTGATGACGGATGTGGCTTTCGGCTGATGGGCCGCCAGCGTATGGGACATGAAGCTCCGGTCGGAGTCAGGAATGGCTTTGTGTACTCCGGCAAGAGCGGCAAGCGGGTAAAAGCGGCTCATATCACAGCCACAAACTGGTAAAAGCCGAACCCACCCTGAAAGCACTGACCCGACAAATGAACCCACACTGATGGAAAAGCAATCCTCCCTTGTCATTTCCTCCCTATTTGGTCACCCAACTGAAGAACTATAAAGGAATTAAAGACACCTCTGCCTGCTAAGTTCAGCTTTCCAGCTCCTATTAAACCGGTCGGCCAATCTTCCTGATTGGACCTGAGATGCAATGGTGCAACCCTGCCGGCAGCACCCTCTCGGCATTTCAAACATCAACTGACTGAGCAGCTCGGCTTCTGTCGGAAGCTCTCATCCCTCTCATCCCTCTCATCCCTCACATCCCTCACAATGCTCACATTGAACATGTACTCATATGCCGCGCTCAGCGGAGTGCTGGCCGTCGGCGCCGTCGGCTCGGCATTCTACATCCATCCCACATACTTCTCGGCATGTGTGGCTCTGTCCTCCGGCACCAACTTCATCCTCCTCCTCAACTTCTCTATAGCGGCTATGTTCCTTTCCGGCACTATATTCCAGGGCCTGCTGTTCGGTGAGCTCCGCGGCGAGGAAGTAGACAACATCGCCTCTCACGCCATATACGAAATCGCCTCTCTGACCCTGGCGTCCTCCCGGTTTTATTCCATGCCCACTATGGTTTCCTATCTCAGTGGCGGCGTTCTACTGTTCTTGAAGATATACCACTGGATCCTGCAGAAGCGGATCCCCTATGTGCTGCGCCGCAGCTCGCTGGACTCAGAGCCGGTGGAAAACGTGGACGGTGTGTTCGGTCCCGCCGGCCTGCTGCGCCACACTCGGCTAGCCGAACTCCATGCCCGGTGGCGGCAGGTGCAGCACCACTACATATACAAATCTGTGGTGAACCGCTCCTTCATACTGCTTGTGGTGTTTCTGGCTATTGACGTCTACATGTTTGCCTACTGTCTGAATGTGGTGGAGGCGTCCGGCCCCATATTTATGCTGTGGTGCGGGCTCGAGTTCTTCTTTCTGGTGCTGAATGCTGTGGAGATTTTGGTGGAAATGCTTATTGGGCTGTACGAAATATACTATTTGGAGTCCAATCCCGAGGAGGAGTATTGGGGCAAGAAGTTCCTCCTCAACACGTTTGTGCATATTGTGTGCAACGCGTCCAAAGTGCTTGTGTATCTGCACTTCATGTTTTCTGTTGACAATATGCCTGTTTTGGTGTATCTGTTGGTGGACTCCTACGAGCCGATCCTCACTTTGTACCGCGAGTCCAAAGTGTTTATGTCGCATTTGCTCAAATCCAATGAGATTGACTCAAAACTGTATGCCGCCACTCCGGAGGACTTTGCGCGGCAGGACACGTGTTTGGTGTGTTTGGACCAGATGGAGCTGCACCCGCGGAACAAAGCCAAGGCGCCGAAACGGCTCACGTGCGGCCATTTGTACCACTACGGCTGCATAAAACTGTGGCTGGAGCGCAGCCTGCAGTGTCCCGTGTGCAAACACAATGTGCTCAGTGTTGTGGATGTGCCGTACTACAAGCGGTCCGCCGTTGCCGCCGGGCCGGAGACGGAAGGCAATGGAACTCCCGAGGCTGGCGCCCAAGCCGGGACACAAATGGAAGTGGCAGCCGGAACCGAAGCCGATGCCGAAGCCGATGCGGAAACCGGAGCGGAAGCGGAAGCGGAAGTGGAAGCCGGGACGGAAGCCAGGACGGACCACAGTCTCGGCATTCTCGGCAGTTCTGCCGCCGACAGCTGCGGCCATGCCCATCACTCCATAGAAATTAGCGGCATCTCCATTGAGACAAGCTGCAGTGAATCTGTGGCCCCGGATTGGACACTGTTTAAGCTGCGGAACACGTCGTCGGTGACGGAGATCTGTGTGGATGCCGACTCGGCGGCCCCCGTGTGGATTCCGGTTACGTTATGCCGAAGGGAGGAGTCGGAGGACCGGTTTGGCAACAGCGGAAGCGGCAGCAGCGGGTTGGCCGATTGATGGCGGAGTAGCGGGTAGCGGGGTAGAGGAAATGTGGGGTAGCGTGGTAGCGGGGTAGCGGGCGGAAACAGAGGAGTAAATGAATTATTCAGATGCCAGTGCTGGCACTGTTTGAGTATGAATGCAAATTGGGGCTGTTGGTGTTTTCACTGATTGTGGTAGAGGCTGATTTAACCTCTGTCCCGTTGGTCCGAGAAGCTGCTGGGGTTTTGCCGTGTTTGTATTCCAGATGCGGGATGTTCGAATAAGGGTCTTTTGGGAATTTTCTTTGCATTTGCGGATCGGAGAGTGTTGGAGGGATATGCTTGATGCACGTTCTACGGGAATGACTGGTGCTACTTTCACCTTTTCATTCTTTTCTTTTCACTGTCTATCTCATGCTGGTTCATTTTTGTCTTCAGTCAGTGAACATTTTTGTCTTCAGTCAGTGAACATCTCCAATTTCTTTCTGTTATTTACTCTTGCTTTCCATCTTCTTTTTATTCTTCTTTTCCCTCTCTTTCAGCTTCTGTCCCAAGCATCGCCCTTCTTTGATCTCTGCTTGGTCCCTGTGTTTGGTGTCTCTGTTTGATCTCTCTTGAGATCCCTTCACAGTTGTATCTCCTTTTCCTTTCCTAGTTCCATCTTCGAGTTTCCTGCAACTACTCATTTACCTGTGAATTCTCAGGCTGGTTCTGTTTTATGTCTCTGTTCCTTTTCTGTCACGCTTTCTTTTTCTTTTTTTCTTCATTCTACTTTTTCTGTTTTTTTCTTCTCTATATTCTCTTTTGGTGATTCTCTCTTGCGTCGTGTGTCTCACGAGATAAGGTAAATACGGTGTATACATTGGGTGTGGTTTATGTTGAGCGAATGGCAATTCATCTATATTGTTAGGCATTGCAATCTTATATGAGACTTGGGGAATCCTGTTTATAGGTTCAGTGTATTCGAAACTTCTATATCCTGTTTTCAACTGTAATACCCTATCAAACATATGAGATGTAATGCTTACAGAAGTTGCAGCTCCTTATCTCTATGTTCATCTCCTATGGGAATGAAGTATGTATATCCTTTGACGTATTAAGGCTGCGCCGCTCCTCACTTTCCACTCTATTTCTAACTTCTATTATACCAATTTCAGTTTTAGTACTGCCCTGAAGTGGCGGTTTCAATGTATATTAGTCGGGGGAATAGCCTCAAATCAGTCCTACTCTTCTTACCACTTTTTTTCGAGGAAGACAATATCGGTAAACCAGTGCCAGTAAGACCAAGCATTTAATATCTCCTGAAGGTCAACATAATGTATTCTGTATCATATTAATCTACTATATGGTACTCAAATAATTCTCAGAGACCTCTTCATAAATGCGGCCCCTTTGATTCCTAACAATGGACAATTTGTTTTCAGATCTTTCCTTCCGTCACAGTATTGCTACACTATATACATTTATAAAGCATCATTCTATCATTCGGACTGTTTTTATGCTCTCTGTATTGAGGCAAACATGGTCCTTTCGCGAGTAGCTTTTTATGTCAAAAGGGACTATAGTCTGCTTGTTTATTGTTGTCCGTTAGCTCAAATAACAAGCTTTGGGTTAGATATCAGTTCGTCCCTTTAAACATTCTTCTCCCAGATAAGCAGATGTAGATGCAAAAGTTGAGATCTCTCAGAGTAGATTTCATTATGAGCATTAGGGCTTTATCCACCCCATCATTCCTATCCCCAAAACAAGACAACATTCCAGTAGTCATTAGTCACTTCCATGAACTTCTCACTCCACAAATCATTCTGTAAGGGGAATCAATGATATTCCCTAATCACTATCATTAGGGATTACATGCAATCGAAACTCTCACAACTTATTCCGCTTCTCCCTTCCTACCTACTTCTACGCCCAGAGCCAGAGAAGTTGAAACCAGCCGTCGTTTACCTGGAAAATGCTGTTCTTGGCAGTTAGAGACAAATCTTCAGGTTCAGTTCTCTTCCAGAAGCAAAATCACGCCTTTATCCAATTTCCTCCTTTTGATCTCATGAGCGGCAGCACAGTTTGAAAAGATGCCGAGGCAGTTCGGGAACGGAATGCCGAGAGGCCGGAGGCGAGATGCTGAGAGCGGCCGACGGTAGCGGAAGGAATCCAAAGACGGTATGTGAAAACGGACTGAGGAAATGGACACGGAAGATAATGTGGGTCAAGCCGCAATTGCTTCAAACGCCGAGGAAGCTGAGACTGCAGAAGCTGAGACTGCAAAGGCCAAATGCCGAAAACCTAAAACCGAAAACGCCGAAAAACCAGAGGCAATAAGATAAACAGACAGATGCCGCTGTTTCGGTAAGTTTCTTGACAACTCAATCTCGTCAATCATCTGCCAGGGCCCAATGGGACCCAAAAGGCACATAATGTAACAGCAGGTTCACTGACACCAGCAATCGTAACCGCCACATATTCTCGGCTTACCAAAACAAATCTCACTCTAAATCTCTTACCGCATGAAAAGGTTCCCTTCTTTACAATCACCTTCCAAATAATACATTCCTGCCGCCTTCAACCTCAGTATCAAGTAGCTTCCCCCAGTTGTGCACTTGGCAAAAAAGGTAAGGAGAAGTCAGCCCAACTTTGGGCATAGAAACAACTCTTTGAGCATCAACCGTTCAGTCAGTCGAGTACAGCCAAATCCACAAAATGACGCAGTATTCCAATCACTATGACCAAAAGGGCCAGGGCCAATCTAATAGAGGTACTCTCAAAGGGGCCATTCCAATACAGTTATTCCCAGTCGCTTCATTTTCAGGAACCATTCACTCTATTCTCAATCAAATCGTACCCCTTAGACCGTTCCCGTATCTCAATTCACCATCTCCTCAACCTATCCCTATCACGTAATCAAAACGTCAAAAGGCTATCCCCCTTCGTTTCCCCTTGCCCAGCCTCTCCCTTCTAAAAGCGGAAAGTTCTCCTTCGGGCTTTTTTCCGCGTCGGCGTTGCCGGGGGAAACGTGGCGTCCTCGTCGGAAGAAGAAAACACGTGCTCTCGGGCCAGATCCCGGTCAATGTCGGCAAACACGTGATCGATCTCCGCCGGCTCGTATATCAGCCCCACGGCTGAGTCTGCCGGGCGGCTCGGCGTGGCGGGCCGAGACGAGCCGGGCGACGACTGCGCCACGGATTTGCGGCGCGTGCGGGCCGAAACGGCGTTTACTAACGTCTGTTTGTACTTCTCTTCCCGCCGGCGGGATGCCGACGTGTATTTTTTCCCCGAAGGAGGTTTCCGCGGAAGCGGCTTTTCGCTGCCCGAATCGGCTAGTGAGATGTTTTGAAACGACTCCGTCACGTCGCCCGGTTTTTCCCGATCGGGCCGGGCCGAGTTTGGCACAAAAGATGTTTGTGGTTCCGGCGTTTTCCGAGTTTGCCGCTTCCGGCCGGCGGGTCTGCGGGGATTCGGAGTCTGCCGCCGGTCGGCTAAGCCGTTTTGTGCTTCCGAATCGGATGTGTCGGACGCCACAGAACCTTCCGAGGAGTCTGTGGACGGAATGTCGGAAGAATCCGTTTGCGCAAACAGCGGCAGCTGGTAGTTGCGGCCCAACTGAAACTCTGTCGGGTCCCGAGGGAGGACGGCCCGTTCGTGCCGTTCGGCGACATCCGACACGATATTTGCCAGCCGAGCTGCCGCAAACAGAATGTCGGAGTCAGCCACAAAGTACCTACCTTCCCGATCGGGATCCTCGGCTAGCGGCTCTCCGTCTTTGTACACTTCCGCCCGCAGCGGCTCGGCGTTTCCGTCCATCTCGCGGTCGGTTGCCGCATCCGTTTCGGCTTCTCCTTCCGGCGGAGTTTCCTCCTCATCGGGTAAAATTTCCATTTGCTGCATTTCCTGGCTGGGGTTTTGCGGCAGGTCAACCAGCTGCAGCACCTCAAACGTCACACTGTCCACTTCGTCCCACGGCACGTGCTTTTCCTCCACGGCTTTGTGCAGCTCCTCGGCTTTTTCCCCAAACGGGAAGTCGAAGTGGCGCAGCACGTCGTAAAACACCTGCAGCTCCACATTCACCGCGTCCACAGGCAGCGCGCCACCCAATTTGAGACAGCCGAAAAAGTCAGTGAGGGCCCGGCAAAGGAGGCCAAACAGTTTGCTCAGCTGCATGTTTGAAGGCTCGGCGGACAGCACGCCCCGCAGTTTCCCGTTTGGGTCTCCGCTCCCTTTCGGCACTTCCGCACTCGGCTGTTCCTCTTTCGGCTCCTGCCCCTTTCGGAAATGTTCCGAGCCTCCGCCTCCGCTCTCGGCTATTTCGGCCAGCGTTTCATTACCCCGGTATATAGCAGCATACCCGGCAATGGCCCTCAGAAGCGGATCTTCACTGAACGGGTGGATCACCATATAATCGTCCAACAGCCTTTCCGTCTCGTCGACATTTCCATGGCGGAATTTTGTGATAATAAGCTGCGGGACATAGTGGAAGGCATTGTACTGCCGGGCTGTCCGGACAGTCTTTTCCGGGTCCCGATTAAGGTAGTAGAACGACGGCGGGACAAACCGGGCCGGAGCCGGCTTGGACACTATGAGATAGCGGATAAGATCCTCATCGAGCCGGGGAGCCGCCAGCGGCAGTTTCCGTTCTGGGAAAGTGTGCAGAGCGTATTCGGACATGAGCTGCATGCCGTCTGCCGCATTTGCTGCATTTGCCGCATTTGCCGCATTTGCCGTGTTTTTATCCCGCATCTCGGCAAGAATCTCCACGCCGAGCGGCCACAATACCGAAGGGTCAATCACCGTCGCCGTCCGGATCAGCATGCCAAACGCACGATATGCAACCTCCACCTCGCCCCGCATTAAACTGAGATGCAGTATCTGGTTTAGAATCAGCACGTGCCGCTCCACATAGTTGAGCGAGTTCCGCAGACTGTGCCGCCGCCATTTGCGGGGTTTTGTGTAGTGCCTCGGCAGCGTTTCGGTTCCCTTAATGATGTTGAAGAACTTGCGGCCGGTGGAAGATCGGCTGGTGGAGATTCTTTTAAGAAAATCCTGGTAGTTCGGCACAACGTTGACGTTTCCCTCCGTACTTCCGTCTTCATCGTAGGGGTCTTCTCCGTCGGAATGAGTTTCCTGTTCCGAGTCGGAAGACTCTTCGGGATCTCGGGCTGTGGTTTGCCGATTGGCATGTGAATTTCCTTGGGGTCCGTTTGAAGAGTTTGCAGGCTCGTTTTTCACTGATTTGCCGTCTGATTTGCCGTCTGTCGGTGCTGGCTGTACGCGCGCTAAAAATTGATGCCTTTTGGTAATTGTGTACAGTTTGCGGGATTTCAGCAGCCGCTGGTATACCGGGAGATGTTGGCAGCCGAGCCGTTCCAGCTCTTCAATTTCCTGTTCAATGAGATAGCGCTTGAGGTATCTTTCCAAGGCCCGAGTCTTTGCCGACACTCGGCGCACGTAGGGAAGCTCAAACATGTTGGCCTCGGCATTCCTCCGTCTGTTATATGGTTTTCATGATCGGCAAGGCGGGGTTGTAAGTGCATGGAGAATGTAATGAGATGTGGTTGATAGATGGAGGGGTTCAGAGTGTGATAAGTCTGATCTCTAGCATGGAGGTTCGCAAGTAGCAAGGGGGCAGTCAGCAGGGTTTGGTAGGTCGCAGTTTTGGGAGAACAGTCAGGTAGCAAATTTCTCTTTCCCTTTCCTATATGCTCCATCATATCACCTACTCTATCACTTTCTTCCTTCTTGTGTTTTGCTTTATTTACATTCTTTCTCATTTCCTCACCTTTCGGATATTTTCATGCTGAGGTACGTTGGAAGTGAGACGCGATGTTCAGATCTTCTGTATGCCCCCCTTCAGAGCAGTCTTCTGTGTGCCCCCTTTAGGTGATTGCCATCTCCAGCCCCCAAAATGGGACACTCAATTCTCACCGACATCGAATGGATAAACGATAAGTGATGAAAACAAATATACAACAGATGAATGGGATGTTGCTAGTATGTCTGAAAACGGAAATATTCTCTCATATCTTCTGTAAACTAAACACCAATCCAGTGACCCCATTCTCACCACCGCTTTGCACGGCTTTGGCAGAATGTCAGAAGCAGAGCAGAAACCAGAAACTGGCGGAGGGAGCCCAGTGGGAAGCGGAGAAGCGGCTGGGGAAGCCGCCCCGCCCTCGGGAGCCGCTGGCGGGGAAAGTTCGGCAGGGAAGCCGTTGACGGGAGCGGATCTGATTCCCGAAATGGAAGAGGAAGACGAGGAAAACGACACAGAGATGCTGGATGTAGGGGGAGAAGCGCCAGGTACGGCAGAAAGCCAGCAGCAGAAAGACACAGAGATGGGTGATGCAAGCAGCGAAGGCGGCGAACAGACGGAAGCGAAAACGGAAACTCCCGGGCTGTTGGGAGATGTCGGAACGGCTACAGGATCCGCTGCGGGTGCCGGATCGGGACGTCCGGCCGGCCAGCCAGCCGGAGACGCTGACGGGGAAAACAAGGGGAAAGACGGAGAGATTCCCAATCCGCTGGCACGGCTGTTGGGCAAAGAAAAGTCTTTGAAAGAGCTTCTGTTAATGATGGAAGATAATCCTCCACTGGTATGCTGTGAAAGATATGATTACAATGCTGAAAAAAGAGAACCCATAGTGGATGCTAACACTGTATTGATAGATCCCAGATGCCGTCACAGATTATTACTTGGCTCGCGGTGGGTTTGAGTGCTCGGATGTTCGAATGTGAGTGTTTTGTGTATTGGTTGGATACTTTGAAGTTGCCTTTATATAAGGGGTAGCTTCATACTGTTCTCACTGCAGTTCCCTCATCAGCCAATTGACATTCACATACTAACCTAACTTCAGTAAACGTCTTTTGGCGCTGGCGACACAAAAGTTTGTCTCTGACATTGCAAGAGACGCATATGAATACTCGCGGATACGGTCGAGTTCCTCGGTATACAATGCTGCCAATCCGCAAGTTCGGGCACGTGCTTTGGCGGCCGGGATGTCGGGAGCCAATGCGGGCGCCAACAGTTCCAGTGCGCCGTCTTCCAGTTCCACAGTTGGGGGCCAGGGGTCGCAGGGGAAGATTGTGCTTACAATGGACGATCTCAGCTCGGCTCTTGCCGAGTATGGTTTGAATGTTCGGCGGCCTGATTTTTATAGGTGAGGGGGAAGGCACGTGCAGTGTGGTTTACGTTAGTGGTGTGTATTATAATGAATGATTAGTCTTTCTGGTTCGAGTAGTGGTTTTATGTGCCAGAGAGTGATATGTTGAGAATTTTGGTCTACGTTATGGTCTACTATGGTTATAGAAAAGTTGATTAGGTGTAACTATTTGATTAAGAAGTGCGGATGAATGAGTAATATTGTCTGTTGAAAGTACCGTTCATGTATCTATATTTACTTACTATGAAAATCTCTGCAGTCTCCAAAGATTCTGCAGAATAGTGAGACTTCTGGAGCAACCTGAATGCCACACAATACTCACTCTATGAGAGTATTTAGGCCCTAACAATTCTCACCTTTCCCCCTCAGCTTCAAGTTGATAATCTCCGCTTTTGCCTCCAAACTTTTGCACGAGTTTAATGTCGGAGATAATCATACTCTTGTCCACAGCTTTGCACATATCATAGATTGTGATTAATGCAACAGAAGCTCCCGTTATCGCTTCGATCTCAACTCCAGACTTGTCCACACAGTCTACTGTGGACGTCACAGCTACATACTCCTCTCCAGGAGCAGCTGTGATGTATTTATTGCCCTCACCATCCCCTGAGCTGTCTGAGAACTCAATTGACACTTTGGTAATTTTCAGCGGATGGCACAGCGGGATCAGATTGCTTGTATTCTTCACAGCCATTATAGCCGCCACCCGTGCAACAGACAGCACATCGCCTTTCTTCATGAGATTCCCTCTTATCAAGTCCACCACTCCGGGTGTCTTGAACTGAATTTTCCCTACTGCCACTGCTCGTCTGTGTGTGATTTTCTTCTCGTGGATATCCACCATATGAGCAGATCCGTCAGAAGAAACGTGGGTGAGTTTCTTATCACTTTGTCTCAGAGAGATGGAGGAGAACATTCTAAGGGGGGTACAAGTGGCAGCAAAAGGCCCAGTAAGTGCCGAAGGGATGTGCCGGGGTTGTGGTGTCATTCGACTCAGAGAGAGAAATTCCGTACTGAACGATGTCGGATTGGCACGTCCGTTATTATGCATAACTGGCATGAATGGCTCATCTACAGCAGTTTCAGTTAGTGAAAAGATCCTCCAAACACTGTAACCTCCCTATCCTTCCCATAATCACACATATTTTTACTAACCCACCAATTAGAATCATAGGCCTGTTCGGAGTGTTTTTCAGCTCCTCCATATCCGCATGCGCCTCTTTCTTGTTCTTCACAGCCTTGCCGATGATCTGCAAAATAGCCGCGTCGGTCTCTCCGACTCTCATCATATCCCGCAAACTGACTTCCGTAGACACATCAAACAGACACACTTTCAGATTGCCGTCAGACGTGATCCTCAGCCGATTGCACGTGCCGCAGAATGTATCTGTCATAGAAGTGATGAACCCAATTTTTCCCTGGTAACCTTTTATCCGAAACGTCTTTGCCGTTTCCCCGCGTTTCGGCTTATCGGCCACCAAACTTCCGTCGCAATATCTTTCCGTCAAATCCCGCATCATATCGCTGTAAGAATACATCTTGGTTTCGCTCCACTTGTTGCCGTCAAACGGCATATACTCTATGAACCGCACTTCCAGCGGGACGTCCCTTGTCAACTCGGCAAAGTCCACAATCTCGTCTTCATTGACTCCTTTCATTACCACGCAGTTTATCTTCACTTTGGGAATCCCCAGTGCCAATGCCTGCTCAATAGACCGCAGCACGTTCTTCAGCCCATTGCGCCGAGTGATCACCTGATACTTGCCCTCCTGCAGCGTATCCAAGCTGATATTCACTCCCGTCAGGCCCAGCCGCTGCAGTTCCGCCAGCTTCCGATGGAGCACAATACCGTTTGTAGTCAGGCATATTTCCTCCAACTGTGGCAGGCCGCTCAGCCCTTGGAATATCTCCACCAGGTCTTTCCGCACTGTCGGCTCTCCTCCCGTCAGACGGATCTTCCGCACACCTTCCGAAACAAACAGGCGGGCCAGCCGAATGATCTCCTGTGTTGACAGTTGGCTTTCCTTCGGCTGCAGCTCAATGCCCTCTTCGGGCATACAGTACACACAGCGCAGATTGCATTTTTCCGAAATGGATATCCGCAGATAGTCGTGCTGGCGGTTGAAGCTGTCGGTGAGAAACGCCGAGAAGGGTTTGGCGTTCTTTATCGCTTTCCAGCGGGGGCTGACGACAGAAACCTCCGTTTGGTCTGCCGGTTGGGGAGCTGCTGCCGAAGCTGGTGCCGAAGCTGGCGCGGAACTGGGGGCCAAATGTTTCAGGTTTCTGGTGCCGCTGATGCGGAGTTTCGGCCGCAGGGACGGCCGTGGGAGTAGCAGTGTCTGTCGCATGCTGAAGGGCCAGTAGAAGTACTGAGGAATGTATTGTTAGGTTCAGAGGATGGGAGTGTGAGGAGAGAAGCCCTCTGAATGCATCAATCGGGAGTAGTAAATGTGTGCTTCCTTAGTTGCTCACTCTTTCAGCTCCAAAGAGAACGCCGGCAGTTTCTTTCTTTCCTCAGCTGTTTTCTTATCTCGTTTTCCCTCTCTTTGCCTGAACAATCAATCTAGTTCGGGCCTCTAAAAGCGGCTGATAACGTCTCTACTTCTACTTGCCCTGATGTCCGGCTGGCGGCTCCTGTTCTCTAGGAGTTTCCTTTTTATGCTGCTGCGCCACCAAACCCCCTTTCCTACTCCTGCTGTTTGCTTTGCGAAACAGAAACTAACAAGCAGCAGGAAGCAAAATAGAAGACGTTCTTGTTGGATCGGAGCTGCCGCCTGATGGATTGGCGGACAGGATGCGAGACATGCTTTAAGAATATATGCATGTTGCTGCTGAAGAGGGAGATAGTTTCTGAAAGAGGAAAACAATATATGGGGCTTAACCTTAACGGTGGCAGTGGGCATCTCCGAGAGTACGAACATGTGATGTAAGTACAGGAGGATGCATGTCTCTACATGAGAGAAGCGAAGTGCATGTCAGTGCGTGACGTGTGCCGCATAATGCAGGGAGATGCATATGTAGTGCATAGATGGGATAATCCGGCAGCATATGTTACGATATGAGATGAGTTTTGCGAGAGATGGTGATGTTAGGTGAAAAGGATGATAAACAACACCGGGATTGGTGAGAATGTTGAAGTTGAATAATAGAGTGATGGTATTCAAACTGACTAGTGAGGCTAATTAGGGCTTTAGGAGGAGAAGAAGGTGTGCGACATCAGGTTCATTAGAGGGCGACACACTGTGCCCCAAGGCTCGGGATGAGCGGTTTGCCGAATGACGACCAGCAGCCTGTCTATGAGAGGTGTATGCGGTATAAAGGGTAAAACTAAAGCTGGCGTCCTTGGGCGTGTCTCTTGATTCTGTCGTTCTGTATAATGTGGCGTGGAGCAATCTCAGAAACAAATAACGAGAAATGGACGACATTTCCATGCATTCTCGCGATATGTCATGTTGATATTATCCTTATATACAAGTCGGGGCACTGAGGGTGGAGGCAGTAGTACTCACTGTGCAAAGTCATTTCCTGAATGCACTTTCAATGGGTTGGGCACCTTGGGCCTCCAATTCTTCAATGTATTTGGCCTTTTTGATATCAAACACTCTCTTTTCATTGAAGTACTTGACCTGTCGATTTGAAACCGCCACTAAACCAACCACAGGTGGTTCAGAGCGGAATAGTGTGTTAGTAAGAACACATAACAGTCACCGACCCAGTTCAAATCCGCTAAATCCATATCGTCGGGAACCTCCACTTACCCAACTGCTGATGCAGTCCTTTTCATACTGCTGCTGCTCAGCGGCACAAGACTTGTTGATCTTCTCCTTATTCTCTTCTTTCAAAGGATCTACAACGTCGATTTTGTCAAGGCAGGCGAAAAATCCATCTTTGGCAGCCCAACACTTTTGCCGACTGCTTCTCTTGATAACTCCAGCCTCGTCCACATTGGAGTCCCGTTGCTTTGAGAAAAAACCCATGATGGCAGAATGTGTAATTTCAGTGAGAGGATGGTGACAGAATACCCGACTTCAATTCATAATCCATCAAGTCCTTCTCAACCCTACCGAATATTTCATCTCTGATATCTCAACCTGATAAGTCATTATAAGTAGTAAATGATGGTCACTGAGAATATCAATAGACCATCTCCTGAACACCCCCCGCCATCCTACAAAGCTTTGTTAGGTTTATTCGTTTTAAGGCATTCATTGATAATGACGATTTATTATGAGATCATGAAGTATAGTACAGAGTGAGGTATGAAATGGAAATATGAGAATCCAACATTCGGCGCAATGAGAGGAAGATATTAGTCTGACTTTCCCTTACATTCGCCATCCAGCAGCTTCCTAACGTAGAGCCTGGCTTCGCAGCGATATGAATTGAGAGAGCCGACCTGACGGTTGTCAGGTCTGTTCTTGAATGAGTCGTCTCCTGTGGCAATGGCGAGATACGAGCCGTTCTGAGACATGTCCAGCGAAGTTACAGCCAAAGGAAACTTCGGGTACTGTCGAAGTCTTTTGCGCGATTTGTAGTCCCATAGACACACTCCGCCGTCGGAGCCACCTGTGAAGAAAGAGGAGTATTTTGGATGGAACTTGATTGCGTTAACAGGATTCACCACATCATATTCTGGGCTCTTGGTGTTTCTGTGACATTTGAAGGCGTATTTCTGAGCCTGAATTTCCGGTGACGGATTGAAAAACTCAACGGATACCCTCCCATCAATGGAGCTTTGAGCATATCCCTCACCGGAGGGCATACAAGCAACATCTCTTGTGGAAAACTTGAGGCCCGATTCTCGAACCTGGGCCGGGGAAGTCAAGTTTCGTATGTCGTAGATATGCACACGGCGCCCACTCATTGCTACAACAATGTATGGTTTTGAGCTGCCTGTTGTCGATACCCGGTAAGGCTTTCCAGGAAGAGTTACTTTAGCCAGTAGTTTGTTGTTTCGCGTGTCGGTGAAGCACATCGACTTGTCCCACGAGGTGGAAATAAGCGAGCTGACGGCTTCCAAATGTACCACGTTTGATACTGCAAGTGTGTGGGTGGCCGCCGTTAATGCGGTTGACTGACATGTTTCCAGGTTGGAGACATACACCATTCGGTCAACACCGCCATAATACACAACATGCCGGTCGAAAGAATCGTATGTCGAGCACAATATAGGTGCCCCAGATGGTGCTCTCACATGAGTTGCTTCTTCGAGATTCAGATCATCCCCACTTCTGCCACAGTCTATATTGTATAATGAGAGACTTCCGTCCCAGGAGGTTGTGATGAAAGATGAGGAGGAATGCGGGGAAAAGTGAAGAGACGAGATCAGATCGCTTGATCCAATTTCAGCAAAGGCTGGAGACGTTTTGTTAGTCACAGCTTCAACTTCCATCTTCATTCAGTAGTATTAGCTCCTTTTCTGCACTTACATTGTCCACTCATCATGCCGCTGCAGATTGTCGATTAGCTGGGGGACTATCTGAATTCAGCCCAGGCAACGATGATAATCGAGAAGGGCAACAAATATTCTATTGCAGTTTTATCACAAAGTCCAATAACTACCTGTATCAACAGTGTCTGTTTGTCTGGCTCATCTCATCCTCTGATTTCTTTAGTAGTAGTATTAGCATCCTGGGATCATATCAATAATATGCCCATAAGCAGTCAAAGGTAAACATCGGGTCACGTGCAGTATTACGAGGTTATTGGATTACATCATCTTTTGATGCTCTGTGACGCTTCGTTGATGGAGCTGATGGGATTTGATGAGACGCAGAGTTCACAGAATTGCCAAAAGGAACTAGCTAGAAAAGCATAGTCCTTAGTGTCTGGATTCTCTTGATTTCAGAGCCTCTATCTCGGATCTGTTTAATCCTTGGACGTACCGAGTATTACCGACCTTCCTCACAACATCCACATCCCATCTCATCTCGCCCAACACAGCCTTTCGGCCTTGACTTCATGTCTCCTTCCAGGATTTGCCTGTCACATGTCAATCGGACATGTCCATCCCAAGCATGTGAAGAGCCAGACAGGATTTTAGACACCAGAAGCACAGGACCATTCACCACAGGAAGCCCTCTTGGCAACACACACACACTATATAACTTATTACAGTACTCAAAATATTCCATCATCATTTTTACCCTCCGCCTCCAGCTCCTCTAACATCACCATCTTCTGTAATTGTGGTGACGTTGGGCTGACGCACGAACTCAACGCACTGCTGCATGCTTATGCCCGCTTATGCAGCCTGTCAACCCTATTTACGAAGCCGAGCCATCTCCCTTATTGCCGGCAATTCGGCTATGGGCGTTCCGACAACCTGAAGGCTTGAGCATCACTCCTTTAACTCCTCAGAAGGCCGATTTATTCTGGAAAAGTGGCCAGAAGAACAGTAGATGTAAGCCGGCGCTATCGGTGGTGTGGTTCTTTTTTTCAGTGCTCCGGAGTATGACCTGGACAGAACCTAGCTTCAAGAAAGAAGATAACCCTGGACGAGGAACAAGCAATTAGAGACTAATAAGGTGGGAATGAGATATACGAGAGTTTGACAGGTTTTCAGGTCTGAGTATAGTGGCAAACGAAGCTCGAAACTCGTGAGATCCGAAGCCCAAGGGAGTCGAGTGGAACCTTTTGTGAGAAGCTGGCGCCGCTTGTGCTACCACGATGGATGCTGTGAACAACTTCTTCAGCACAGTAGAGTCGCTGGCTGATACAATCACCAGCAGCTCGTCTCACGCGCACCACCGAGAAGATTCGCCAGAGGGCAAGTACCCGGGAAATGAGAAAACTGAAGATGACGAGAGATATTTGCAAAATAGGAAGCGAAGCTTGCGACCGGACTTGGATTTCACTTCTGCCGCTGATGAGAAAGGGTCTGAAACGCCGAGCAAAGTGACTTCTCCCAGCTCGTCGACCTCCAAGCGTTTGTCGCAATATCTGGACTCTTCCAGGCTGCTGGAATTGATGGGATCGACACCCACAGGCAGCAGCAATGCGGGTGGATCGAAAGACAAGACAAAAGACCCAGGCCAGAAGGAGAGACAGGGAAATGTGTTTACTGATAAGCTGATTGAGCGGCTAATAACGGCTACTTTGCCCGTGGCGGGTGCTCATGATGTGGACGCTCGGATGGAACACCAGAAGGATCGTCCGCCCTTTTCAGTAGCGCTGATGGGTAAACATGTGGTTCAAATGCTACAGAGGTATGCAAGGCTTTTGAAGTGTTGATCGAAATTTACCTATTGTTAGTTGCTTCTTATGAAACTAACATTCACCTAACTTCAGACTCTCCTACCCTTTTGAGGTGATTGATTTTGTCATAGAGATCTACTCGTGGAAAAAGCCAGCCATGACCTTTTCAGTGGCAGCTGTTGTCACACTTGTCACGTTGAACCCTCACACTATTCCCTCCTCGCTGATACTGTACATGTTGCTGTTTGTGATGGTGCCTTCATATCTTGCTCGCCATCCTCCTGAACCGACAATCTTGGAACGGAACCCAATCCCTGCCGCTGGTCCGCCTTTATGTCCTCCCGATGTGGAAAAGCCGCTACCGGAGTTTTCTCGGGAGTTTTATCTCAACATGACAGATCTGCAGAATCACATGACACTATATATTGAGGGCTACAACAAAATCGTTGCAGTTTTGCAGAAGTTTGCCTTCTTCGTTGACGAGCGGGTTTCGAGTGCTGTTTTCTTCCTTATGACTGTGGTGTCACTATTGTTGATATGGGCTGTTCCTTACATTGTGCCATTCATCCCTTTCAGGGGTATTATCATCCTTACTGTATGGGGCAGCATAGTCGTGGCACATCCCCGCATCTGGCCATCAGTTTCAAATTTCGTCAATGAGATTGTCCTTCCCTTTTTAGCCGAAGGGGACGAGAAATGGGTGGAGTTTGAGAAAGCTGAGTTCTCCATAATTGACGACAAAGAAGTGCGGGAAGTTGAGATTTTTGAACTACAGAAATTGGTGAACTATGCTGATGACAAACACCAGACAGCGAATCCTGGCGACGAGAAAGCTGGCTTCAACGACCACAGCGAAAAACCCGAGGTGAATGAGCAGAACAAGGATAATACAAAACTGGTAAACTCAAGCGGTAAAAAGCGGGAATTCCACACTGAAAGAGAGTGGGCTTTTGTTCTCTACTCTTCAGAACCATTTACACCTCTTTCCAGCAAAAGAATGCTGCAGCTAAAGGAAAGAGAAAACCTGGCAAAAGATCCCAAAACAACCAGCAAAATGAGAGAACTGCTGGAAATCGACCCTGCCAACCCTTTCGTGTCGCCTTTTTGCCCTCCGGGCTCCACAGAACTAGCTCAGGTTCAGCCACCGGAGCAATGGAAATTTATTGATAACAGCAAATGGGAGATGGACCTGCTCAACTATTGGGTGAAAGACCAATTGGTGACAAATGTCGATGTGGATCCAGACGAGAAATGGGTGTACGATTATGATAATGAGACCAAAACCCGTGGGGAGTGGCGACGCCGGCGGTGGATGCGCCTTTGCATCAGAGAATCCCATTTGGATGACGAGCCTCCCGAGACGGACTTCAACTCTGTCGCGTCGGCGTTCACAGATTTGGAGCAAGAGATGCAAAATGAAGGAAGTAAAGACTCATCTGCTTTCTCAGGATCGAAAAAGGGGGATATACACACTATGCTGGAGAGGAAAAATGCAAGCACCTCTTTTCTCAGCCCGCGACTTGTCGCTCAAAACAACCCTTACTTTGGTATCGGGCTGCGGCACTCCACATCGTCCTTATCACTACCAGGGCTGGCTCATCCAGGCGATGAAGCCCGCCACTAAGAAATAGAATGAAAGGGCCGCTTTGGGGTGAATCTAGAGATAGGGTGATATCGCGTGGGTATGACATTGTCGATATGTCAAGACTGAGGTTAGCAGAGTTGCCAAATAATGAAGAGTCGAGACTCATATGTAAATAATATTAATGCGAAGAAATGCACGATTGGAAAGAGTTACTGTACGACTATGATATGACTGAGTAATCACCTGTATATCTCGAATTATTCTATATTACAATTAAGCAAGGTCGAGTTCTTCATAGGAGTTGCTGAAAGTCCAACAAGCTCATTGAAGGCTTCTTAGAAGTCTCCTTTTCTTTACTCAGTAGTGTTGAAAGAGTGTTTTGCTTTCTTCTTTTTGCTCTGCTCTTAGCGTTCTTGAGCTTTGGCTCCTCAGAAGCCCCACCCGACTGCAATCCTGCAGGTACCGCGGAATCGTCTCTGAGCTTCTGGAGCTCATTCTGAGCACCCTTTCTATCATTTTTCTGACCTCGAATATTCCTGGGCCTGGAGGGAGTGAGAATCTTCTCAGTATCACTGGTCCGGCAGGACATACACTTCATATTCAATATCCGTTCTCTCGCAATCCACTCGTCGGAAGCCCCAGTATTCTGTTGTTGATCTTGCAGGCTTTCTTGGGCAGTCTTATTTTGAAATTTCTGTGCCTCCGAATTCCGACGCCTCCTCTTATCCCTCTTGTAAAGAACCCTCATCTCCAAGTTCAGGCCAGGAACCAGCAGCTGGCCACAACCTTTGCAGAATTGCTGAGAGAACTGCGGCGGCAGGGTGACATCCTCTGAAGTCGCAGTTGTGTCAAGCAGATCCCAATAAAACCCACTCAATGGCCCCGGTCCTTGTCGCCAGCAGAGATTCTGCAAATGCAGAATTCTGGCTGCTGTGGAAGATGCCGACATTCTTATCGCTTGCTTGGAGCACAGGGAAGCTGTAGCATAACCATTTACGACCCCAGGTTGTTTCAGATCGTGAAAAAAACCCCTTCACCAAGTATACCACAATTCAACGAGCATCAGAACGCATAAGACCAGTTTTTGTGCCGCATCAATACTGCATCAACTCTTCTTATCTGAATAGTACGAAACGCTATGATAAAAACCCGTACTATCATCGTTCCTTTCTCTTAGTGAGATTTGGTGTGAGATGAGACGCAAGGTGCTCTAATGGGGTGAGATGCGATGTTCAAAGTGAGATGAGATGCAATGTAAGGCATGGGGTGAGACGCAATGGTGATATCCACCTACTTTTGAAGCGCTTCGTACATATTTCTTATTTATAGCCGCCATTATATGAAGAGAAAACTGTGAACATACAACTATCATGATATTTCGGCCGTTCACATAACACGAGTCGGTTGGTCAGGAGGACAGTCGAAAGATGCGTGAACTTCGGCGGCAGGGGGAGCTATGAAGCTCGTTTATGGTGTAATCGGGACATGGCTTCGATTGAACAGGACTTTTGGTCGGAGTCAACAGGCCCAGAACTTTCTTGCTTGACTTGGAAGGTGTGGTAGGTTCTCGTTGAATCATCTCTGGCGGGATGTTCTCCTTGCCCTTAGCTGGCGGGCGATTAGGATTCCGAGAAGCCAGTCTGCTGTGCTTAACCTGGCACTGCTCAGGCGATAGTGCCTGCAAAGCTCTTCTCTTAGCAAGTCTTGATTTGGTTGGAGTCTCGCAGACTTTGGGCTGAGGGGGGAGCAGTTCGTCCAAAGTGGACTGGACTTTGAACAGCTCAGGGACTCGTTTCTTGAGATCTCTTATCCACACGTCACACTCTCCATCGATATGGTAGTCGAATAGAGAGGAGAAAGAAGGTGTTACAGGCCCTTTGTTGACAATCACGACCAATCCCCCTTTGCTTTTCACAACTGCGGCTGCCTGTCGCACCAGTTTCTTCACACCGTCAATCTTGAGTGTCGTTCCTATGACAAGCAGGAAATCCGGCTGCCGCGACTTTGATGCCGTTGTGTCGAAATTAATAAGGGAAGCAATCTCTGATGGAGCGGGATGAGGTTCATTGTACAGTACAATGTTTGGCCGGAGAACACCTTGCGGCAACGCGCGTTTCCCTGTTGCCTCACGATTATCGGACAGTGTTTTGCAGCGCGGACACGTGGTGAGTACGCCTCGGCCATAGTCTTTCTTGATTCCCTTATCCCATCCCACCAAGTTCGAGCAGAGCGAGCAGTAAAGCGAATGAATAGACCCATGCAGCTGTATGACATTGTAGCTGGCCCCCAATTTGGACAAAGGCGTTTTCTGATGAGTGGTGGTGAGCATCATAGGGTCAATTGACTTCAGGTTCTTGGTTTTCGATTCCAGCCCGTCGATGTTTTGGGTGTAACATCGGACCAGCTTTTTTGTGTGGGCGAGCTGGGAGAGGAAATTATGTGTTTCTGTCGGACAGGCCTCTCGGCACTGAGTATGAAGCGCAGAGATGAATTTACAGAAGACATAGGATGTGTCTGGAGATGACAGGACAGAAACATCAAACATGTCTTCTCCTCGTATGCTCGTCTTCTGTGCAGGAACACGCGTATGAGTTCCTTTATGTTGCTCTTCCTTCTCATTTGTTTTCAGCTGCAGTTTGTAAAGGCCAGTGGATGACCGAAAGTCCTATTAGAGCCCAATGTTAGTTGGTGCGAAGTCTCTCGGCAATCGTTTCGTTGTCTATATTGCAGGCCTCGGGTCTGTCGAATACTCACAGGAATACCAGCGCTGCAGCTTATGCCTGCACCCGTCACCACCATCACCTTAGATGACCTCTGGACGGACTTGGCGATTTTCTCCAGGATTTGCCTGTTTTCTTCGGACTCTTCTGACAGATTTATTTGAATCATGGTGATGGAGATCTTCGGAGGTAACGCTGCTTTAGCTGCCACAATTCGCCCTGCACATATTGACCTCAGTCGAAAGCTATCACGTCAGGGAAAAGAAGTCATATTCACGAGAACACTCTCATATAGCAGTGGTTTAGCTCCCTCCTGGTACTCAATGAAAACCGCTCTCAGATTATTGATATTTACTGTAATGGTTTCGCGCTTCGCGCAATTAAGTTCTCGAGACACGCGCAGAGACACGGTTGAAATGTTACATGTACCCCATAGAGTCGCGAGTCGCGTAGCATAAGTATGCATGGCTATGCATAAGAGGCCTTAGTAGATTATGCATAAATATGCAAGGGACAGAACCTTAATGGCTTTCAGGGCCTTTTGAAGCTACAACAATTACTGAAGTTTGCCCTTGAATACTGTATTTTGCAGTTGCCTCTTATAAGAAACATTTCCGATCCTCAGATCCTTTGATCAGAAATCACAGAAGGCATATATACTATTGTGTGGTATGAAAACAGGAAGTAGCGCCCCACTAGCTCTGGGAGTTTACTGCCAACTCCATAATAAGTCTTGTGGCGAGATGAAGGAAAGGGTAGGCAGAGAAGGCAGATATTTCGTCATCCTTTTCTCGTTGTGTTTTCTCTTTCTTTGAACTTTCAGATGCACACTCCTTCGTATTTTCCCATCCATCGAACTTGAAATCCACCAGGTAATTGTCTTGCTCAATCTGATATAATTGGATCTGCATCTTCATGAAGTCTGGCTGAACGGCCGAATCATCCGAATCTGACCCATCGTCACTCTTCTCGGGCGCGTATTTCCATCGCACTCTGATAGTCCATAGTTCCTCATCAGACGGTTTAACCCATTCAGCTCCAAGTGATTTCAATGCACGATATATCTCACCCATCACGTCCAAAGGATATGACCGGGATCTGATACCAAAATGCCACCGTGTCTTTGACTTTTTAGTAGAGACGGGAGCAATTTTGCGGATGTTTGGATTATTCGAAGCAAGCATCGCAGCTCTGTGGTATGCTGGTAGGGATGAAGGAAGCACGGCAATGGTTGTGTGAGGAGTACTGACGTTGGGGAAGACTAATGACGGATGCAGATGAGGGGAGTCAAAGGTGAGTGTCGGAGGATTTTTCTTGCCAAAGGCTTGCTGAGAGGTTTGTGCTGTGCTCATTCCTTCGGTATTCGAGCCCTGCTTCTCCAAACCAGCAGTCTCCGACCAAGTAGGGGGAGATTGCGAAAGAAATGCGTCCATATTGGTGTTTGGTTCCGTCTTATTTCGAGCGTCGTTGACAAGCATCTTGTTTTCTCTGATCAGCTCGTATGCATCACGGATCTCATTGCCAGCTTCACTAGTGCTCCGCAAAGCCTCATACACTTCCTCCTTGCCATATCCCATCGTGCGACTCAATGCACTCACTATTGAGTCATCGATCTCATCCTTTGGCTTAGGTTGCAATTCAGGCGGAAAGAGATACTCCGGCAGGTTCACGCGGAACCAAGGGTCCTCAATGATTTCATTCACAGTGATTCTGTTCAAAGGGTTGACGACCAGCATTCTCTGCAACAGATGCTTTGCTCCAGGAGACAAGAACGGCGGCAGAGTGTAGACACCGTTCGAGATCTTCTTGAACAGGGCAGGAATGAATTCATCATCGAACGGCAATCGGCCACATAACATCACGTACAGAATAACACCACAACTCCATACGTCGACCTCCGGACCTGCATAGAGTTTACCGGAAATGACTTCAGGCGCCGCGTAGTTCGGAGATCCACAGCTGGTTTTCAAAAAGTTTCCGTCAGTCATGATGTTCGAGAGCCCGAAATCAGCAATTTTCACATTCAAATGATCATCCAGTAAAAGGTTTTCAGGCTTCAGATCTCTGTGAACAATCTTATGCCGGTGACAGTACTCAACAGCAGCAATAATTTGCTGAAAGAATCTTCTGGCTTCATCCTCGGACATAATTCCCTTCTGTAGAATATAGTCAAATAGCTCACGACCAGCGTATTCTATAACCATGATAATTTCATCTTTGGACTTGATCACATCGTACAGTTTGATGATATGGGGATGTCGCAGCAGCCGCAAATAAGAGATTTCACGCTCCACTCGTCCCTGCATGTCAGACTTGGCCAAAGTCTTCCGGTTAATGATCTTCAGTGCAACCTGTTGATGTGTGGCCAGATGATATGCCAGCTTCACCTTGCCGAAGGAACCCTCGCCCAGGGTCTTGATAATCTGGTACCGTCCAATTCGGCTGCCGTTCGGCACCGGATCGTAGTTGCTTCGACTCGAACT
This sequence comes from Sporopachydermia cereana, assembly GCA_030561065.1. Lineage (NCBI taxonomy): Eukaryota > Fungi > Ascomycota > Sporopachydermiomycetes > Sporopachydermiales > Sporopachydermiaceae > Sporopachydermia > Sporopachydermia cereana. The sequence goes on along the minus strand of JAKTWI010000227.1, from coordinate 40,053 downwards.
TTCAGACATCTTTGCAGCTCCTAACGAGGTTTATGGAGGGTCGAGGAGAGTACCTTCTGTTTGCACACTCTTCTTATACAGTCAGCAACAATCTGAAGGAGCAGTGGACTTCAACGGCCCCAATAGTTCTATTCCCACAGCCGACTAAATTCAACCTGCACAACCAAAATATCCTAAGATCCAAAACAATTTCCTTAGTCCTTCAATTCTCTCGATAATTTATTTAACTCCCTCTTTCTAATATCACAGTTCTTTTCAAAACAATCATTTGTTTGTTTCCGTCATCTTTCGTATATTGATGACTGATAGTCCCCGCCATTTGCTTTTGCTGCATGGTGTTCTTTGTGGCTGTTGTGGGTGTAACCCTAATTGCAAAAAGCGGAGACTATGCAGGGGCAGCTAGCCACGTGACAGCCCCTTCATGCACAGACCCAAAGTCCGGTCGGCACAAAGATGAACTAGGCGGGGGAATGGGTGTGGCAGAGACCCCTCAATAAGAAGGGTCTGGGATCTGAGAATGAGACGTAAGGCTTGATGATATGTAATCCGAAGAGATATAGGGAAGAGCTGAATGAGGAGAATTTAGATATAGAGAGGCTTGCTCGTATGTCGAGGTTCGTGTCCATTCTGTGAAGCTGCCGCTGGAGCAACTGAATACAATTGTATACTGCTTGGTGATTTTGCGTAAACCATCAGTCTCGCTCTCTGATCAACCAATGCGACCAGTAGCCATAGCACACATACCTACCGAACTCTACAATATGCTGATAAATATTTCATTTCACTTGAACGTACAATGTTAGACCGACGGAAATATAAGCCACACACTAACAAATTCCTTAACCATATCAGTACAGTCCATGATTGCACATAATCTATCCTCCAAAGTACAAGTATGGCTGGCAGGCAGGTCTTGAGAGAGAGATCAAAGGGGTCACAGAAATCTTGGGCTACTCAGGATATATGAGTGTCAGACAGCTTTTCAGCAACGCTGCTTGCCTCTGATTCTGATTGGTCCTGTTCGTGCTTCTTGAAGGCGGGGATCTCAAAGCTCTCGTGGAACTCCTGGCCAGGCAGGAATGGGGCGATTTGGAAAATCTGCTGCTTCATACGGTCAATGTCCTCCGGCTTGTTCCCCGTGTATTCAATGTTCTTGAAAATGCGGTATTCAAGCTTGGGTTCATCGATAGGGTCGGTTGTAGTGTCGTTAGGTCCATGGATACGTCGGAACAACTTGGGATAGAACTCCACTCCTTCTTCTTCTCTTTTCCTTGCATCCTTCCGTTGCTGCTCTTCGATTTTGAACTTCTCATCGGTAGCCACTTGATGGTTCCGCTCTCCCAGTGCCTTGATGACTTTGCGCCACAGCTTCCTGGACTCAAATTCTCCTTGTTCTGAGATGGGTCTAACTTTAGGAGGTATAGGCTGGGCTTCGTAAGCATTGAAGAACTCAGACTTCTCTCCCGTAGCCTTATTTTTGATTTCCAATATCTCGTTCCATTTACCAGTAATCTCATACAAAACCTCACCTGTGGAGATTCTTCGGATAACTCCAAACACAGCATTATAGGTACCAGAGATGAACCCTTTGGTCTTGAACTCGATATCAGCCTCCAAATCCAGTGACTCACAAGACACAACCGCATGATCTCCCAGCTCAAACTTGAGACGGCCAATCAGGATGTTTCTGGCATACATGTTGGGTTGTGTGATTGTGTAAGTCTCCGGCTTACCATTCTCATCTTTGATATCCAAGAACTTCAGGTAACCAACTCCCTCCATCAAAGAGGCCACAGAGTTGCCCAGAAAGCGGGACCGGGGTACCAGCGCACCGTCAATCCGGATAGCGTTTTCTGGCGAGAAATAAAAGTAAGACGACTCAGGAGGATGGTGCGATGTCTGCTCAGCCACATAGTACGCTTGGGTGCCGTTGGGCAGATCCCAGTAGCATGTGAAATACTCTCCTAATACAGGATTCAACGGCTTTTTCACAGCCTTAGGCGAAATATGCCATCCGGAAAGATACCACTGCACCACCTTCTTAAACCGCTCAACAGGATCCTTAGTCTCGTGGGCCGCCAGCAGGTACTGGGGGTGCTGCAGAATATTCGTGATCCGCTCCAGCATGGACTTGCGCTCCAGGATAAATGTAGGCAGGGTTATACGCGACAAATCACAGCCTGGGCGCAGCTGCGAGATTATCGACAGAATCATGTTTTGTCCCTCACCGTCCACCTCGTCAATGTCCTCCACATTAACATTGGCTTCTTCTGCTTCATGGCCGTTGCTGTGGCTGTGACTGTGGCCGCGGCCGGCCTTGTCACCCGCGCCCACCAGTTTTCCTTTCAGTTTCGACGCAATGGCCATCTCAAAATCCTGCTTCTACAGTTTACCCCTCTCTGGGTCTCTTCAAGTGCGGCTTTTGTATTATCACCTTTCAATTAGCCTACTTGGCTTCTGTCGCAGCTGTTGGAAACGCGCAGCCAAACAATCGCCTGTGTTCTTTCCTTCAACAGTTTTCCCGTATCCCTACTGATGGCAGATGACGTCTCAAGCAATAGGGGCATCAATCAATTGAGCCCAGGGCAGTGATTTAAATGGTCGAGTCTGTTGGGGAGAGGCCGCGATGTCGTCAATCTCCTTTTCGGTGCTGCTCAATAGGTTCCTTTTTATGACTTTCTATCGTCCGCATGGTATTATCGCCGCTTTTCTTTGTATGGCGGAAGGATTTGGTGCTGGAGGCGTTTCTTGTCATTGCGGCTGAGGCCAAACTGGGGAGGATGGTGCAGCTGGGTGCAGGGAGACGCATGAGGATACATGCGGGTGCAGCTGGGTGCAGGAAGACAGAGAGGAGAAGAGCAGGTGAGTTGTTGGCTATACGGTTGACAGCGTTGTTTGACGCTAGACTTTATGATTGAAACTAACATGAACTTGTATCTAGGGACTTTTGATTAAATTACCTGGACAGTCATTGGAGTGACCATGTCCTTGGACGCATTGAATCTCTGATGTAATCAAGAAATCTCAGTCTGAACCCTGATTTTGAAAGCAGTTAATCAAAATGGCGTTTTGGTAAGAGAGAAAGCGTCAGTAACAGTGAAATATTCATAAAAATGAGCAACATTCAATCACCAACTAACAAGGCTTTTTAAGCTGAAGGAGCTACAAATACTCCCCGGCACACCATTCTTCCTCAATATTCTTCCCATAACCCCTTCCTCCGCTTCTGCAGGCAGACGCATAATCCTGCATCACCCTGCATCCCCATGCTAGGTTCTGCAAGGGTCAACTCAATGCCAGCCACTAACTGAGACATCGTTACGTATCAGGAGAGTCAAAGCACTGGGAAAACCAAAGAAAACAAAATCGAGCCGATTCCTCATGAGGAAATCCGTTTGGGCGTCGCAAGCTTGGCAGATATTCGCAGTCGCGTGTGGCGATACCCGACAGATGCGGCCAGACCAGCTAAAAGAGTGGCAATGATGAGGAGACGTGATGTGATTGGCGGCACGAAGTCCCTAGAGTTGTCTGGTACGGACTTGACTGATAGTGGAATTACATGAAGACAGAAGTTGTGTAAGGGTGTAAAATACTGGCGATGTCATTTGGTGAAGGAGACTGTTCTTTTTGAAATGAGTATTTGTGAATCGCACATTAGTACGAGAGTTAGTGTGGATACTACAAGTCTCGGCATCATCCTGAAAGGATAAAGCAAGACGGACAGGTCAAGCGGAGCTTATCTCTCTACTTTTACTCTGGTTTTGGTTTCTTCTCGGAGTTGTCCGGCTTCTGCAAGGGGAAATGCAGGTTAGTAAGGCAACGCGCAGGGTGGATGGCATGCGATCTTGTAAGTGACATGCGTAGTTCCGTAGTGGCTTTTTGAGTGATCATAGCAGCCTCCTATTCAGCTCTGCCGCTTGTTTTCGGCTGGCCGTCGTTATCCTTCTCCGAACTTACCGCAGCCTTTTCTCGTTTCCGTTTCTTGTTAGGTTTCTTGGGTCTCTCTTCCCCTTCTTCGTATACTGTATCAGGTAAGTCATACAACTTGACGTTTTTGATCTGAAATGAGTATTTGTCCTCATCGTAGTTAGGCCAGTTCCGGCACAGATTGTTGAATTCGGCACACGGATACTGCAGATTCAGCTGTTTCTTCTCCAGACCCGACATGTCCAGCTTGAGACCGATCCACAGTGTGGTCACGTGCACCTTCTTGGTTTCCTCTTTCTTTTCGGCTTCTGGTGCCGCAGCTGCCACCTGTGAAGCTTCCGCCGAGTCTCCGTTTTGCCCGTTTTCGTCCGCTGGTTTCGGCTCCACAGGCAAAGGCTCCGCATTTGCTTCTCCGAGGGTCTGCGCCACAGGGGCATTTTGTGCTGTGGTGGCTTTATCCTGCGCCACACTCCTGTCCCTATTGAGCAGATTATCGACTATGCTTTTCGCTTCCTCGTCTGTAGTGTAGGAATGCGACTCCTGAAACACATTCACAAACGGATGGGCCAGAGCAATCCCGTCAACCATCTCCAGTTTCTGCACCAGTAGCCGCAAACGGCTCTCAATGAACCCTTCCCAAGAAAGGTGTTCTTCATCGGTGCCCTTAGTAGAGGCCATAACGGCCAGATAGAACTTGTAGCGGTGGAAGAAGTCATGTTTGACAAACAGCTCACTCCAAGGCTTTTTTCCGGCTAAAATCTCATTCATTATTTCAGACCCGCGCCGCAACTCCGCCAAAATGACCTCCTTAGTGGACGTCGTAATGTTGTGAGTGGCACACATGGACGGATACGCAGGGGTAATGATAGGCATTTTGTGCTGTCTGTCCTGCGGATATATGCGGGGGTTCCACACCCGGACCTGCAACGGCCCGTCCTCAATGGGTTTCAGCAGCACGGGCTGCGGCCAGTTCCACTGCGTGTAGATGTTGAAGAATTTCGCCAGAATCACAGCAGACACCGCATTGGGGTATAGTTGGCATATCCGCGCCACCAGCATAGCCCACGCAACGCCACCGGGGAAGCCAAACACATTGCCGTATACGGCTCTTTGCTTAGCCCATATCTTTATGGCCCGCAAAGCGTGTTTGAAAACTGTCGGCTTCGGCACAAGTTCCAGAATCTGATCAGTCACTCGCGTACCGTTCAGCGCTCTCAGGTCTTTCTCGTCGATATTGCGGAGCAAGTTGTTGTCGTTGAGGGTCAGGGTGAGAGGCACTTGTGGGATGTCCAGCCGGGCACAAATCAGATCGATTGAAATGCCGGCAAACTTGATTTTGATGATGGGCACAAACGCATCCGGCACAGGGGATATCTCCTCCAGTTCCTCCCGCCCGCGCAGCAGCTCGGCAAATATCTCAAAGAAGTCCTCCCGGGTCAGGTGTTTCGGGAATACCACCAGCGTGTCTATATCCGACCCGGGGCCATAAACACCGAGACGGTAGGAGCCAAAAGTGAACATTTTGCCGCCTCTGTCTCGGGCCATGCCTTCGCTCATATTCTTCCGCAGCGAGGCTCGGTAGACAAACTCGGTAGTAAGTTGCTGCATGATAGTCAGCACCTCTATGCGTTTGCGTGTCCCGGCTTCGGACTCAAAAGACCCCTGGGCTTTCAGTTCGTCAATCAGCTTCTCGTTGATTTCCGTTTCTTGTGGCGTGGGGCCTGCAGTGGAGATCGGAGGTGTTACTCCATATTGTGTCTTCGTGGCCATGTTGTTTATGTGACCTCTTGAGTGTGTTCGTCAGGAATTTCGACTTTTATGAGTGAAATAGATGAGTAATTATAAAGGAAGAGTAAATAAAAACCCCTCTAGATGATACTGTATGATCAGGCGGCGATTTCAACACGAGGCTTGAAACCAGTAACTTTGCCTGTACAACTCCTCGGTTGAATTGCCCGAGTTCGACTCCAAATGCAAGCTTCTCTTGCTTGAGCTTGCTGCCAGCCGGTTTGGTTGTTATTGCTACTGAGACACCTAACACCCACAAGCCGTAAACAGTAAGCACGATAGACTGATTTAGGAGAAAAGATTCATACCGTTAAACCTTTTTGCCCACCTTCTTTTGTTGTTCAACAGTAGAAGTGCTGATTGTGTTGATGGAGTGTTTTTTTTCGTGGAAGTTGGACTTCGAGTCTCGCCGTGAAGGGAAAGATGCAAGCTTATGCACGTGGCGCATATGCCTGCATATCTACAGGCGGGCATAAGGCTGGCCTGACGGTCAAGAAGGCAGTAAGGATATAATGCTGAAGATATTGGGGAAGAATAGGAAGATACTAGACGAATGTACTGCTGCTTCACTTGTTGGCTGATATTCCGTCAGAGAATGCGCCTGAACGTTAGGGAGATAAGCAGATTGTGACACGTGACAAGAGTCTCAAGAGTCCCACAGCGATGCTCAAGGGTCCAGCCAAGTCTCCCTCAGGAGCAGCCATATCTCCCAGAAGCATAATAAGTGACTCAACTAAAAACACTTGAACATATCTAGCTTTGTTATTTCCCAATCCTTCCGGATCCCCTCTGACTCGTTTGATATCCTCAGCTCCCTCTCCTCATCCCTTCTCAAGTTCACGTCTCATCGCCCATCCACACATGCAGACCCTCCGTCCAATAACCCCTCTTAGCTCCTTTTTGCCCATCTTCCGACCCACACGTCTCCTCTTCGATTCGCCAGCATGAAGTTGATTGAAAGACAACTGATTACTTTGCCATTGAAGCCACCATCGAAAGAACCCATACGTTGAATATATCTTAGTTCAGGCCTTTATCGATGCGGTCTCCCACCAAAGAGTCGAGCCTCAGGACGGATTTGCTATATTGCGTTGAGAGTCTCCAGAGGATTGCACGGTGTATCTTCCAAAGTGGCTGAAGAAAAGGAAGGGAAACACTGGGGACAGGACTGATACTTCGGACATCACTGCTTTCTTTCGTCTCTTTTAAGCGACAACGGTCGGTATTGAACCGTCAGGTGTTTGACGTTCAGTGTGTTCTTCCAACTACAAGGAGTCTCCTCTCATTCAGACTCAGCCCCACAACTTTCTTGCAATGGATCAAAAGCTGATTAGTATTGTGAATCGGCTGCAGGATGCTTTGGCTCCTTTAGGCGGCGGGTCTTCCAATCCCATAGATCTGCCGCAGATAACTGTGGTGGGCTCACAATCTTCAGGGAAATCCTCGGTGCTCGAGAACATTGTGGGCCGCGATTTCCTCCCCCGAGGTACCGGAATTGTGACAAGAAGACCGCTAGTGCTGCAGCTGATCAACCGACGGGCCGGCACCTCTCCGGCTCCTTCGGCCGCTGATAAGGAGTCGGCGGACAAAGCCGCCGACGATGCCGAGATTAATGAGAATGAATGGGGCGAGTTTTTGCATTTGCCAGGGAAGAAGTTCTACAATTTCAATGAGATCAGAGATGAGATTATTAGGGAGACTGAAGCGAAGGTTGGTAAAAATGCTGGCATTTCCCCTGTGCCCATCAATCTGAGGATATACTCTCCCAATGTGTTGACTTTGACACTTGTGGATCTGCCCGGTCTCACCAAAGTGGCTGTTGGTGACCAGCCCAAAGATATCGAGCGGCTTATTAGAGATATGGTACTGAAGTTCATTTCCAAGCCCAATGCGATTATCCTGTCTGTCACTGCGGCAAATACTGATTTGGCCAACTCTGATGGATTAAAACTGGCCCGAGAGGTGGACCCGGAGGGAAACAGAACTATCGGTGTGCTGACGAAGATTGATTTGATGGATCCTGGTACGGATGTGATTGACATTCTGGCTGGAAGAGTGATTCCTTTGAGATACGGTTATGTTCCTGTGATCAATCGAGGACAAAAAGATATCGAAGGGAAAAAGAAGATCAAAGATGCCTTGGAATTTGAGCGCAAGTTTTTCGAAACCCATCCAGCTTATGCTACCAAAGCCGAGTACTGCGGGACTCCTTTTCTGGCTAAGAAACTGAACAACATCCTTCTCAACCACATCAAGGCCACTCTACCGGAAATCAAAATGAAGATTGAGAGCACACTGAAGAAGTACGAGATGGAGCTTGCGTCCTTGGGCTCTGAATCTCTTGGCACTCCTTCGTCTATTGTGCTAAGTATCATCACCGAGTTTGCCAAAGAATACCGGGATGTGCTGGACGGTGAGGCGACTGAGCTGGCGTCCAATGAGCTTTCTGGAGGTGCACGTATCTCATTCGTGTTCCATGAAGTATACAAGAATGGAATTGAGGCACTGGATCCTTTTGATCAGATCAAAGACACTGATATCCGGACAGTTCTGTACAATTCGTCTGGATCCGCCCCGTCACTTTTTGTTGGTACCCAGGCGTTTGAGGTATTGGTGAAGAAGCAGATCAAGCGATTTGAGGATCCGTCGCTTCGATGCGTGACACTGATTTTTGATGAATTGGTTCGTATCCTCCATCAAATTCTGTCCAAAAATCCAATCTACAACAGGTATCCTGCAGTCAAGGAACAGCTGAGTACCATTTTCATACAGTATCTGCGGAAAATGCTTATCCCCACTAATAAGTTGGTGACCGACATCATCCGCGCCGAGGAAGGTTACATCAATACGGCCCATCCTGACTTCCTGAAGGGATCGCAAGCTATGGCGATTGTGCAGGAACGGCTGCATCCTCGCTCTACTCAGGTGGATCCGAAAACAGGGAAACCCATAAAAGGTTTGGAGGCTCAGCTGACGGGCCTGTCTATTGACTCCAAAGAGGATTCGTCTTCCGGTGGATTCTTTGGTACGTTCTTCAATTCCGCCGCCTCGAAAAACAAAAAGCGGGCGGCTCTTATGGAGCCACCACCACAAGTGCTGAGAGCCACAGGTGCCATGACAGAGAGGGAAACTCTGGAGACGGAGGTCATCAAGCTACTTATCTCCAGTTACTTCAACATTGTCAAGCGCTCAGTGACCGATTTGGTTCCCAAGGGAGTTATGCTCAAGCTGATATTGCGGTCCAAGGAGGACCTACAGAAGGAACTGCTGGAGCAGATATACAGCTCTGGCAATCTGGAGGAGTTGGTGAAGGAGAATGACTTCACTGTCCAGCGGCGGAAGGAGTGCCAGAAGATGGTTGAAGTGCTCAAGAATGCAAGTGAAATTGTCTCCAGAGTCTAGAGAGGTTGCTGCTGGCTTTAGTACACCTTTACCTTCCAATAAACCTTCCACAAGCACATCAGAGGCTATGTAAGAGTTATCCTCAGCTCGAGGGCCTCCGGTCCTGATCTAAGTTTTCGGATTACGTAATGCGAAAAGGTACACTCTTAGATCCCTCATGACTTTTGAATCTGCTTCCCTGAGGTCAGACAATCACAAAGAACGTACTGCTATAAAATTTGCTTGTCTCTGATTGCAAATCAACTCCAGATAACTCACACTCTTCAAAGATGCCTCAAAACTCTCCATATTCTGCCCCGCTATCCCCTCCCTTCCTGCAGCTTCCTGTACCTCATTGAACTCTAATCTTCCACCCCTACATTTCCTCCCGCATGTCTTCCGCTTTCGGACTACACCTGCATAGTTCCTGCAGCATGCCGATCTCGGAAACTATCATCGACTTTGTTAGTCTCACCGAAATAATAACGGAAATTGTAAGCCACACATTCCACAGCTTTGAGAGTTTGCCGACAACCTTCAAGCATCCGATACTATAACCAAAGTCGAATAGCATACCAGATACATTGGTAGCAACAGCCAAAATGTTGCTCAACGCTCATACAAAATGCCTATAACCGCAGATTTGAGCCAACTTTCGTTTCTCCTCACTTCGTGTCCTCTAAGAGACGCGACATAAAAGCTGCATTTGTACGTGTTGGGTGGGTTTCCGGAATTCTCGCCAATTTCATTTCCCAGCCTATATAAGCTGCAACAAGGAAGCAAATCACGAACAGCATTGTCATTATACTCTCCCTTTTATGTGTCTTTAATACGTGTTTCAGGGCTCACTTGAAGGCCAATCTGCTAATTAAACAGCAGACAAAATACTCAAGGGTGGAAAGGGTTGTGCGCGATGCCGCGGTGGGTATGAAAACACCATGAGCGCTTTGCGAATATGCGTGCTTCTGGCGGCCGGGGCAGCTGTGGGACGCCAGAGCGGCATTGGAAAAGCGGCTGCTGTGCACGTGGACGCGGAACTGTGTTATGAGCCGGCGCCAAGCGGCCTGAAATTGGAACTTTCTTTACAGGACGGCCCCGCTTCCGCCGAGCTCGGCCCGACATCCTCGATGTATCCGCTTATGCCGCTTGTGGATGCCCAGTATGTCCCTGCTTCCGAAGCCTATCCGGCCGATAGCATTCACTTCAATGTTTCGGCCTTTTTCTTTGAGCCCGTGGACAGTTTGAATGCTGAGGGAACTTTCTATAGCGGGCTGGACGTCCGCAGCTACTTTCTGGACGGCCAGGTGTTTGCCGATCACGATGTGTTCTGCCGGCACGTGCAGCCCAACAACCAGCACAGCCTGCCCCCGGAGCGGATATCGCCGCAGTGTCCGATTGCCGCCGGCAGCTATGCCGATGTGTCTTTTGTGGTAAATGTCTCGGCATCTCAAATGCAGTTCGGCACTCTTCGGACCCAGTTCCGCGTCCTGGCGCCTACCCAGCCGACCTATGATCTGAACTGCGTGTCCATTTACACCACTGCGCGGCAAATTCCTGCGGTATATTACTCCATTGTTGTCACAGTGGCGGCTGTTTTGGCGATTCTGGTGGCAGCGGATATGCTTGGCCTGCTGCTGTCCCTCTGGTCTGTCACCAAGAACATTTTTTACCTACCTGAGGCAAAGATAGACAATCCGGAGCTCAACAAGCTTCTGTTCCCAAGCGTGCTGGACATGCTTTTCTTCCTACAGTATTGCTATTTTCTTGGCGGTCTGCGGCTCCGCTATCCGGACTTTTACATACACATTTTGGCAGATGTGGGATGGTGCTCTCTTGTCTTCGGCCCGGCGTTCGGCAGCTGGTCCGGCCCGTTCCCCGAGGACGGCTTGTACGGTTCCATGCGGGCGCTGGGCGACGGGCTGTTTTCCCTTCTTGGTGCTACCATTTCAGGTAATGTTCTTTCCGTGTGGGGTTTCTTTATGTCGGTGCTGTTGATTGTGATTGCTGCAGTGCTCTGTGTGACTCAGGCGATCAGCACCACAATATGGCTCTGGATGCGTTTGCATGGATACTATGACGAATTCACCGGCCCGTACCGCCATTTTTGGCAGCAGAACGGCCTGCTGTTGCTGGGGCTGGCAATCCGGCTGGTGTTTTCGCTGTTTGCCATTCCGCTGCTGGTCGTCACGTGGTTCCAAGCTGGCCAACTGACAAACCGGGACGGCGTGCCCCGGGCATGGCAGGTGCTGGGGCCCGTAGTACTTGTTTGGTGGGCTCTTTCTGCAGCGGGGTTTTGCTATTACCTTCTGGGGCGTCCTGAGGGACGGAATCAGCTGCGCTCCCGTCACAGTTACGGGCTAGTCTTTGGCAGTCTGATTTCGCCGTATCGGGAAACGCGGGTGGCGTTCAGCGGAGTGCCGCTGGCGTACAGTTTGGTCTACGGGTTCATAGTGGGCTGTTTGCAGATGTCGGGCATAGCGCAGATTGTATTGCTGGCAGTTTTGGAGTTGGCGCATCTGGTTTTATTAGGGGTATTCCGACCCTATCATCAGAAATGCGGCATGAATCGCACGGCTGCGGCTCTCGGTGTCGTGCGGCTGGTGCTGGTTTTACTCTCTATAGCTTTTTTGCCGCAGGTGAGTGCCCGGCTGACGGACAAAAGTATTGTAGCATATGTGATTTTGGGTATTGAAGGGTTGATTGTTGTGCTGTTTCTGCTTCGCGGAGTTCGCGTTATTTCCACAGTTGTGACAGCGCGGCTGAAGCAGCACAGAAAGCTATCCGGAGCCCCGGCGACATTCCGGGGTCGGCTGAGGGCTTTCGGCACTAATTGGAAAAGTTTATTCGGGTCGGAGGAGGACCCGATCGCCGGCCACCGGGATAGCATTGAAATGGACGGCTTGAAGGGGATACGGAAAGTGCATGACAGGTACAATGAGCCGATTATAGTCAACCCGGAGTCATATTTGTCGGAGAATCCTGTGGGAATTGGAGGCCGGCGGCAGAGTTCCGGCACATCTGATTTTTTCCGGAAGCCGCGGTTCCAGTATATGGAGATTCCTGTTCCGAGGCCTGTGGAAGATGTGTTTGAGGAGCCGATAACGGAGAGTGAGGTGGCAGTTAACGAGGGTGGAGTCTCGAAAGACGCGGAAAACCCTGAAATGCTTTCCTCATTAGTCCACGTGCGGGAACACAATAAGGACTATACGACGCGGGAAAGCGACAAGTTCAAAGAGAGATTTCGCAAAGGCAGTGAAGCGTCTTGGGAGAGTATGGTTATGCAACCTAAAGTTTTTTTTGAGGAGAGCAACGCTGTTTCTAGCAATGGCGCTTCGGCGGATGGGGAAAGCAAATTTGCACGTCTTACGAATATCAAGTTGAGGAGGTTGGCAGTTCCACATATAAAGAAGAGAAGTGCACTGCGGGAACAGAAGGGGGGATTTGAAGTTGTGGGAAGGAAAAGGATTATAGTGAAACCGAAATCTGCGACATCGCCAGCAGGCGAAGTACCTCAAGTATCACTGCAGGATGTCAGATCACAGAGTGACTTGCTGGATCATACAAACTCTCAGAATGCGAGTTGTGTGTCTGACAGTCAGTCATTGTCAGATGGTGAGAGCGAAAGGAAAGATCTGTTCTCTAGCTCGGGAACGCTGGGAGATGGAAACACCGAGGAAGTGACCAAGATGGGTAGTTGATAGGGGACTGATGTTCTGAGAATTCTGACTCAATGACCGATGACCAGACTGGGCACACAAGAAGGGTACATGGATTCATTGGATGCAAGCTACTGCATGGGTTTGAACGACAGTCATCTCGTTCGCTTAGGTTTTGGTTCATACCGATTCACACTATAACAAACGACATACATGGGAGGCATTTCTTCTTAGTCTCACATAATCAGCGATACCCAAGGATTATAAATCAGAGCGGCCGCATCTACACAGTCATTACTAATCAACAAAAGAATAATGGACTTTGAAAGAGGGATTGATTCAACTATCTCATTTCCCCTCACTTGCAATCGCTGTTGCGGCGAGTGCAGTGAGCATTATGCTAATTATATACAAGCAAACCCAGCGAGAAGCATAATTGGTCCTACAATGCAATGGTGTTCTAATGACTCTCACCGAATCCTCCTTTCATCCCCTCGTTTCATCTCCTGTTCCCTATTCACTCCCCCTTCCGCCTTTTGTTAGGCCCCCCATTGACAGGAGGAGACCGTTTGCTCACCACTTTGTCAAACAAAGCAGCCATCTCCTCTTCGGGAATTTCCTCCAGCTTGTCTATCCATCCATAAGACGATCTCAAAACCGCCAGCTCTCCGGATGTCACCAGTCTTGCCTGAAGCAAGCGGGAAGTGTTGACAATCTTCAGCTCCTCTGGAGACAAACTGGGTGCGTCCACTGGATACTCGTTGATGCGCATGTCCAGAGCTTTTTTCCATATTTGTTTCACCTGTGCCAGGGCGCGTTCCTCAGAGGACATTTTCGCTAGTTTCCGGACAAGCCGTAACTTGTCCTTCTTGTTCACATTGCCCTGTCCTTTCCAGACAAGGAGAAGCAGGTAAGTCACAGTCATTAGAGCTTCTGGGGAGACTTCCCCGTCGGCAAATATATCATATGACTCGGCAATCACCTCATCTTCTCCTTGCATCCCGTCTTCCAGATCTGCCAGCTGCTCTTCAAGATACTCCGCTGTCACTGGCTGTTTCCCCTTATGCCATTCGGCAGAATTTATATGATTGGCAACAGCTTCTAGCAGCATTGGCCGCGTCAGCTCCGCCACATCATACAGGCTTCCGGTAGGCTCCACGTATCCATATCGGCGGAGGATCTCAGCATTAGGATGGTCCCCATAAGTGTTGTACACCTGTTCCCCGGCCGCGATCGGCTTTATGGCCACCATCACCAAATCCCCGTCTCCAGGGATTAAATGGGCATTGCAGAGTTTCGTGTCAGCGTTTAGCAGATCAGCCAGTGGGACCATAGATTTGAACGCCTCGTGTTCCTCATCAATATCGGAGTCGTTGGCTTCACCGTTGTCACCTTCAGTGTCAGGGATGCCGACATCAAAGCTGTAGGAGAGAATAACGGATGCCACCCGGTGGAACTGTTCCAGAGTCACAGACTGGAAAACAGACTTGAGCCCCAGAGATTCAGCCAGCTCAGTGAAAGTCTCCCTATACAGAGCTGCTGCCTGGTCTTTCCCTATCCGGTTGAGAATCAGCGAGGGCTTCAGCTGCTCCAATTCCTCATCTGACCAAAACATAAGCTGGTCAAACCTGTCGGGAAGAATAGCCATATACGGCGCCCATTTGCTTCTTTCCCCCTGAAGGAATTCGTACGCCAGCGCCATAATGAGAGCCTGCCAGTTGTTATAGGAGTCGCTTGCCACCCACTCATCCCATTTTTCGGGGTTAAGTTCGCGCAGCGAGCACTCCCGTGCGCTCAGAACGATGGACAGCGGAATTCGGAAGAGGACTTCGTCTTCGTTTGTATCAGCATTTGTTATCACTCCCCGGCCTTGAGCCTGGTCTCGGAGATCCACCAGGGCGAGTTTCTCTGATATTTGGCCTCCATTGGAGATGAACCAGTTGATGAAGTTTTGCGACTGTTGTTGAAAGGAACTCATGGTAGGTTATGGAATTGGAGGTAATAGGAGGGCCGGCGCTTATTACTGAGTAAGTAGCAACAATCGTAAGAGTAAGAGTATGAACTGAGTAAGTAATGATGATGAGAATATGCTGGAGTGGGATGTGGATGCAATATGCATAGGAGGAGAACTACCAGAGAGGTAAGTGAACTGTAGTGTCTGTTACCTTTCCTGCTCTAATAAACCTACAAGCAAATGCATCTCAGTCATTTATGTCCTTTCTTTTTCTCTCACCGCTCTTTTATCTTTTTCACACCTTTCCTAGTTTTTTCAGGCCGATGAGTGAGACCTGTAGGCATCTCGCGAGCACCCCCCACCTCACTGTGGGAGAGATGGGATCTCTTCAGAAAGGCTTTTATTGCTGAAGATGACGGAATGTGGAGGGAGAGGTTGATTTTTGAGTAATATTTCAGCTATGCGGTCATTTTCCACTGAATAAAAACTATTGAAACATCCAACGGCAACCCGCAAAGCTCGCTCACAGATGTCCAGGCCGAGCCGGGATTCTGATGCTCGTCACGTGATGTAGACTTGATCTTTGCCGAATGGATGATGATAGCAGCTCATAGCAGTCTGTCGGACGAGCGAAGAGTGAAAAGCAAGAGCGGATAGATAGATTTTATACGGGCTTCTTAAAGCTCTGTCTATTCCGCCTGTATTCCTCTGTCATATGCCCAAAGACTCCCCACTGCTTCCGTCTGCAAGGCTTGCAGCAGATTGCATCCACTTGTCAATCATTGTCGATTAGACCAGCCGCTCTCGCATTCGCCAGCCCAAACGCCATTCCCAAATCTCTCTCGCTATGTGCTTCAAACCAACGTCGGCTCAATTGACTACTCCATCACATCCCACCCTTTCATTTCAAACGGTCCATTGACGATCTCTTCTCTCGGACATGGCGTCTCCTCTCGCATCTCCACGCTGTTTCGGGAACCTTTCGATCCTTCCAGAACGTTCTCATCTCGGGACACGTCTGGGGGATATCGTGACAAATGGGACATGGGCAGGGGGGAGGAGGGTAGACAGAGAAATGAGGTGCTGATAAATGCATTGAATGCCTTTGCTACTGTAAAACATTCTGCTCAAGCGGACTCAATTGCACATTTAATAACAATCTCTGCTTATTTCTTATTCCCAACTACTCTATTCTCCTCTACCTTCTCCTCCTCTTATTCTCTCACAAACCCTCCGGTCTCCCTCCGGTCTCCCTCCATCTCATCCCACCCTCCGTGACATGCCCCGATTAGGCAGCCAGCGCGTGACACGGCGCCCTCATCCCCAGACACTCCGCACTCAAATCAGCCGTTTGACCAGAGGGCGAAATTACTTATAGCTTTCCCCAGCCCAACGAGAGCAAATGAAAGAAAAGAAGAGAGACACATTAAGAAACAAAAGACTGGAGGACGGAAGTAGCTGCTTCGTAACTCTGGAAAAGCGCAAACAGGAGTGAAATTACCAGGTTGATCACGTAACCAAGAAGCCTGACAAGCACACACTTGAGGACTTCCTGAAGGAATCAGAATCCAGAAAAGATCATATAAACAGCAGAGTAACTCTACTGAGTAAGTAATCTGCCCAATTCTCATCTCAAACCACTCAAAATGTCCAGTGCAGAGGAACTGAAGACATTGGGCAACAAGGCGTTTGCCGAAAAGGACTACAGCAAGGCCATTGAGTACTTCTCCAAAGCCATTGAGGTCAGCGAGACTCCCAACCACATTCTTTACTCCAACCGCTCTGCCTGCTACTCTTCGCTCAGGCAGTACGACCTGGCACTGAAAGATGCCGAGGAGTGTATCAAAATAAGCCCCTCGTGGTCGAAAGGGTACGGCCGGAAGGGTGCCGCTTTGTATGGATCGGGCGATCTGGTGGGGGCTTTGGACGCATATGAAGAGGCGCTTAAGTTGGATGCCAATAACAAGGCAGCCCAGGAGGGTCTGGCCGCCGTGAAGAAGGCGATAGAGCAAGAGGCTGCTGCCGACGGCACGTCGCCGGATTTGGGATTCGGCAAGCTGCTGAAAGACCCGCAGACCCTTCAGAGACTGATGAACGACCCCCGCACTAAGGATATAGTGAAGGACCCCTCTTTCCAGGCAAAGATGGCCCAACTGCAATCGAACCCTATGGCGGCTATGGGCCAGTTGATGGGCGATGAGCAAATGCGGACGGTTCTGTCGGTGATGCTGGGCCTGCCGGAGATGCCGGAGATGCCCGGGGCGAAATCCGCTGCTGGGGAGAGTTCCGCTTCTAATGCCGAGGCTTCCGAGAAGCCGGCGGAACCTGCCGCGCCGGCTTCCGAAGCCGAGAAACCTGCTGACACAAACGCAGCCTCGGAAGACGTGCCCATGGAGGACGCGGAGAACGCCGACGAGTCGAAACAGACGCGGGAAGCTGCCTTGAAGGAAAAAGAAGAGGGAAACAAACTGTACAAACAAAAGAAGTTCGACGAGGCCATTGAACACTACAACAAGGCATGGGAACTGTACAAGGATATCACCTTTTTGAACAACCGGGCCGCTGCCGAGTTTGAAAAGAAGGACTACGAGGCATGCATTGCCACGTGTCAGAAGGCTGTTGCCGAAGGCAGAGAAGTTTTTGCCGACTATAAGCTGGTTGCCAAGTCTTTGGCCCGTTTGGGACACGCCTATGAGAAGCTCGACGACCTACCGAAGGCCATTGAGTACTACAAACAGTCTCTTACCGAACACCGAACTGCCGATACTCTGACAAAACTGAGAAATGCCGAAAAGGAATTGAAGCACAGAGAACAGCTGGCCTATATTGATCCGGAGAAAGCCGAACAGGCCCGGCTGGAAGGAAACGAGAAATTCAAAGCCGGCGACTGGCCCGCAGCGGTGAAAGCATACACGGAGATGATCAAAAGGGCTCCCGAAGACCCCCGCGGATACTCCAACCGAGCCGCTGCTCTGTCCAAACTGATGTCTTTCCCTGAAGCAGTGAAAGACTGTGACGAGGCAATTGCCAGAGACCCCAAGTTTATCAGGGCTTACATCCGGAAGGCCACTGCTCAGATTGCCATGAAGGAATACGCCCATGCCGTGGAGACTCTCAATGACGCTCGGGAACTTCCCGAAGCCGCGCCGCATTATGCCGAGATTGACCAGCTGCTGTACAAGGCGATGTCGCAGCGGTTCCAGGCTCTGGAAGGTGAGACCCCTGAGCAGACGTTGGCGAGAGTGAGCAAAGATCCCGAGATTGTGAGTATTCTGCAGGATCCTGTGATGCAGAGTATTTTGCAGCAGGCGCAGGAGAATCCTGCTGCGCTGCAGGAGCATCTGAAGAACCCGAATGTTCGTAAGAAGATTGAGATGCTTATTGCTGCTGGGATCATCAGGACGAGATAAACAGTCTGGAAGGTGAGAGGTGATGTGGGGAAATTGATGGAGTCAGCAAGTATATACGATGTGGCTAGGATCAGTACATGAGATAGTCTGTCCTGTCAATAATAGAATGTGATGATGATAGATGTGGGGTCTAGGAAGGCGATGATGGACATAGGAAATGCTGATTTGAGTATACGGGGGTGTGGATGGTATCAACAACAGGGAGTGTGTCTTGAGTATCCGCCCACTATGATGATTGACTCTTGTTGAGCTGTTGATAACATTCAAGAACTTCGTCCTTCCTTAAGTGGAAGAACCAATGGCAAATGGTATATGGGGAGTTGAGAGCAAAAATAGACATTGTCGTCTGAATATTCAGCTCGTTCCCTTAAAAGCCTGTCTGTCAACTGCGTGGAAGAGGCTGTCTTCTGAATATTCACCCCAATCCTTGAAAAGCGTGCCTGTCAACTGAGCCAACCTGCAACAACTATTGACGTCACAATCCTAATAAATGCATCCAAGTGATGATTCAAACCCGAGCGGGACACCCAACCGTGGGAGTTGTAGTAGCGTCTGAAATTGCTATGCAACCAAATCAGATAGCTCTGAATCAACACACACTGCAAAACACCATTCCTCTCTTCTAGTAGATGCGTGGGCCTCCGGTGTGACATTCTTGTTGGAATGATGTTACTATCACACTCGTGAGAGGTAATCTTTCTCTTTCTCTGATATTAATCCCACTTGATCTGCCAGCTGCCGGCATAATGGATTGGCATATCGGAGGTTATTTCTTCCTGGCGGAGTTGGCTGTTTTTCAATTCATGGCCTGTAAATAAGCGTTAAATTATTAAATGAGAGGGAAGTGGTGGAAGGGTTTGAAATTGAAGTAGGCCTGATCGGAAGCGGAAGCGGAAGAGGAAGAGGAAGCGGAAGCGGAAGCGGAAGCGTAGAACAAGAACGGAAACGGACTTGCCATGACCTTTTGATTTTCTCGTTCCCAATGAGATCCACTCCGGCTGCCGATTCACTGCTCCCAAGCCCAGGGACCAACGGGGCACCAAATCATACCAAATAGAAAACACTCAATACTCTCCCTTCCAACCCTCTAAGGTCTCTGCAACACATCCTCCTCCCTCCATTCTACCATCCTTACCGTCACTCATTCATAGTTCTTATTTTCATTCCACATCTATGGTTCCTCTATCTCTCTCTCCTTCACCATCTCTATTCTCTAAAAATCTCCCCAATCTCCTAATAGCCAGGGAAATGACTGATGGATTTGCGGACCTCCACTTTCCACCGGTAGAACCGGTCGCCCTGGATCTTCACATATGTCACCAGCGCAGTGCCAAAGCCAAACGTGATGGCAACCAGCACAATGTTGATCGGCGTGGGGTTCATATTGAACACAGTATGGGTCAGTTTGTCCAGCCAGGCCTGGGCCAGATTGACGACTCCGGCAGTGCAGATAATCGTTCCGTAGACAGTGCCAAAGGTGTCAAAGCCGAATATCTTGGCACAGTAGTCCGACAGGGTTGTGTAGAACAGCGGGCGGTAGGCGACGAACAGCAAAACATTGATATATCCGGCCCACGGGTTAGGGATCAGACCAGCAATTCCGATTGTCAGGGACACAACAAACAGTACCAAAAGAGAAGTGACAGTCAGGACATTGTCCAGAAGCAGGCCGACAAAGGGAATAGACACCAGGCCGCCCATAGGCAGGGCAATGTCGAAAAAGGAGTTGATGACTGCTGCGCCTCGCTCGGAGCCCAGGAGATACCTGTATTGGGAGCGGACTGTGGCGACGAAATAGTTGAGGCGCAGCATGGAAATGGTGGCAAACAGAGCCATGAGGAAGAAGAAAGGCGAGATCATCTGCTGGCCCACTGTTTTCCCATGGAGAATGCCGAAAACGCCCTTCTGGACAACCTCGGGAGGCTCGTCGGCTTTTTTCACATAGGATCTGCGACGGCTTCCGGGCGGGTTGAGAAGTGCCGACTCTTCCGTTACTTCCTCCTCGTCTTGGGCTCCCTCGGATATTTTCGCCAGGTCGTTGATGGTTTTGTAGGACGTCGACGGCATCAGGAACAACTGCACAGCAAAGATAAACACAGGCATCACAAGGTACAGTTTGAAGAACTTCTCAAGATCAAAGGCATAGTGGGTTTTCTCATACACCTTGCGGTACACCAGAAACACAGCAGAAGAGGCATCAAAGGCGCCAGTAATAAGAGCAAGAATAGTGCCGGAATAAGCCGGGAAAGAGTTGGACAGCTGGAATGACGAGATATAGGAAAAGGGACCCCCCAGCGCCAGGGCACAGAAGCCTGTAAGATAGGGGTCAAACCATGTGATTTCCCGGGCATAGATGAATATAAATGAGCCAACGGCCAGGAAAAAAGACCCAATGTATCCGCACACCCGCGGGCCGTACGAGTCCAGAACATAGCCGATAAGCAGGGCGGACAGATTGGTCACCACAGCAGCACCGGTGAACATGTTGTTGAGCTTGAGATCCTGTTTGACGCATACGGGGATGTTGTGTTTAAGCTCCCTGGCTGTGCAGTAGCTGCGGTAGATTTCCTCGTTGATAAGCACAGGCTTGAGAGCAGCAAAGCCGAAGACCGGCCCGGCAGATAGGAGACACCAGAAAATGGCACATGAGACCTGGGCCAGTCTTTTCGCTTTTGAGACTTCCGAGTGGTGGACCATTTTGAGGGAGGAATGAGGGGATAAGAGGGGGATAGAGCGGAGACGAGGGAAATGAAAAGGTGATTCGAAATTTAAGGGCTGAAGAAGGGATTGAAGGTGGATTGCTCTGAATTGCTGGGAAGTCTGTCAAGGGGTCGAATAATCGATGGATGACAGGCCAAAAGGATATTTGGAGTGGGATTGATGATACTGAGGAAGATTGGGTGGTTTCTGCTCTGGAGAGAGTCAGAAGAAGAGTTGCTGAGTTGTATGAGTTCCAGAGATTTTTGGCCTTCAGCACTTCTTTTTGGATGCTGCAGCAACACCAAATGCAACAGATAGGGATATGTCGATTATGACTCCAGATAAGATAAGCCTGGCAGATGGGGAGTGCCACTGTAGCTGGTGATTGCCTGTGTTGTGAATGTGTGCGACAATTGGCATCCACAGCAGAAGGAGGGCAATTTAGGAGGAGGAAGTCCGGTTTTCTATCTGAGGAGGTAAAAGAAACATGCAATGGTCTCAGTTGGAGAGCAAAGGGTAGTTAAATGAATCGAAAAATTTCTTGGTAGGCGGCCTCGGATTAAGGTTTTCCTGGCCTACAGTTTATGCTGAGTTAGGGGAACTTAAATTGGAGCTGAAAGTGTCCGGGGGGCTGACTCGAGATGGAGCCAGGCGTAGATAAGACGATGATGAAGGGTAACTGGCCGCATAGGGATCTTGGGTTTAAGCCATTGAGAGTGTAGTTGGAAAGTAGACAGCCAGTTGGTGAACTCTATTGGGAGCAGCGACCACATTTACGCGGAGTAATCTTGAAGACATGTGAATTGTGCGCCTGAGGACAGCTACTAGGCAAACCTTATGCTGCAAGATAGAACCGAAGAAGGAACTGAATGAACTTTATGCCGAGCCGGTAAGGCAATCTCGGAGTTCCTTTCAGTAGATTTTAGGAAGAGCGATGAAGAAGGATATGGCCGATCAATTAATTTGAGATGAAGCCCATTTGTATGTAGTATCTGACATCTATTCCTAATTAGAGATTTGAGGAGTAGGATGTTATATCTCTCATTCCCAAAACTGTGGATGTACAGTAAGCAAGAAGTTATAGTAAGGAGAGCAGATGAACGATTTGCTCCGAAATCCTCACTCGCTTCCAGCTACGAGCCTTTGACAAAGCTCTTCACGGGCAATCCAAGCCCTTTGCAGCCTTCCAGATGGAAGACGAACTTCATTCACTAAGTACATATAACGATGAAAGTCAAACAAACCTCAGACACTGAAATTTAAGAGAGCGACATCTACTTCTAAGATTCCCAAGTAAATGCAGTCCTCAGTCTCCAATTCGCCCAAACTAAAACAACAACTCATATGCCCCTTTTGTAGTCCTCTCATAGTGTCTGTTAGTTCCTTCGCAATTGCAGAATTGCCAGGCTTTTTTTTCACTTCATTAATAGGGCCTTTTTCATTCTTTTTCATGTGTTCCAAGTACCTCTGATCTCAGTAGGACCTCCGACCGCGATGGAAAAGGCCGGGAGTTTAGGTTAACGTTGGAGCTGCAGCTAAACTCTAAGCCTGCAGATCGGGTATCTCCGAAAATCTGCATTCACGTGCACACATCAGTGATTAGGTAATGGTAAAATGACGCAAAGGTGAATGAAGGAGATCAACGCCGATAAGAAGGACAGCATTTTGGAGTAAATGACTGTTGAATCCTTCAATGATTGCTTTGTCAATCGGATTAATTGTGAGGTCTGTTTCCAGGAGAATGGTGTTGCGACAGCTGAAACTGTAGAGTGGATGCTCGGGAGGAGAAGAGATGCCCAAGAAACTGTTGAATCAGATGTTCGAATGCTGCACTATAAGTTCACAGAAATACTTTACCCGACTTTGTTCTTATGAGCAGGTGAACTGGCCATAGGATAGTACCTCTGCCTATTTGACAAGACCTTCTCCACCTTCTCAGAGATGTGCAGTTCCATCTTGACCTTCTTTTCTCTAGCCTTCAGTGTGCTTGCTGTACCGCAGATTTCGGCTCCCGCCTCCGTCACCTCCAATTCTGCTGCTGTTCTCCGTCAGACTGAAAAGCATCTTCCAGATCGTAATCATCCCTGGCATAATTCATAAACGTGCTGTAGATATCGTCAATCGCCATACTGGAATCATCCTGATGCTCAGACTCCCTAATCAATCCCATAAAGTAGTTATATGACACAGCAGCCCCATGCCATCGGCTTGCCCACTGCTCCAAATACGACATCATCAGCTTCAGATGTTCGACTTTGCCCAGCATCTTGCCAAAGCTTTTATGCTGCCCTGTTACGGTACCCTTACGGAATACCAGGATGATGGCAAAACTGAGATAATACTCGAAAGACGGAAAAAACATTTGAGAATACCTCACTGTATGATTTGCCAGCAGGTTGACGATGATTTGACAGATCTCCTCCACTGTGTATAGATGAGCAATCAAAGGAGCAGACAGGTCCTCCATAAGGTACATCATCACCAGACACGATGTGAATCCAAATATCAGCTGCGTTTTGTGTGGGAGGAGATCCAGCGTCATGTTGTTTGGTATCAGAAGCTCGTCCAAAAGATTTGCCATTTGATTGTCTTTTCTCCAACGCAAAAGTACATCCCGGAACTCCAGTAACAGCTGCCGCTTCCGCTCCACATCAACTGTGCTCGCATAGTTGGGCTGGTTGATCTGGGAGATCACTGAACAGACATAACTATTCAGCTCGACAAACGCATTCAGCACACTTATAGTCCGGTACGGTTGAGTCTTTATAAGCTGTGCGACAACATGAGCCGATTCAGGTGGTTCAATATCCTTTTCTCCAAATCTCCCATATTGTGGGGCAGCAGCGTCACTTTGTTGCCAATCCACGTACTGAGCCCCAAAAGAATATCCTTCCCCACCCTTCACTCCTACTTCAACTGCACTCCCCCAATCGTAGCCCTTGCTCAACTCACATTCCTCTTCTTCATCTATCTTCTCTGGTACGTTGTACGCCTCCTGGGCAACCTGGGGCAATCGTCCAAGTCTCCCTGCAATAAGGGTATCCAAAATACAGCAAGCTTTCCATGTCCGACGGGTCTCGACAGGTTTACGTTCATAGTTCAGATTGATTTCCAAGTCAATTGCCACACGTACAGCGTTTCCTATCAGTATCCACGAGTCTCGCCAGTAGCCCTCTGCCCAGAAATGCAATCCCTGGTATAGAAGGGCTTGAACTGTTTCCAGGGTTCTTTCCCCAGCTAAGGTGATAGACTGGAGATCTAGCAGAAGCTTTGTCTCGAAGCTGCGATTCCTGTTCCTTGTAGACTCCTCTGTGAGCGAATAGGAGTAAAATAATACACTCCACAGCAGGCACGATTCGCTAGTTTGGTTTGCCGAATCGGGGGAATTTGCTACATGGAGAAGTTTCGACTTGTTCACCATAGGCAGAATTGGGTTCACAAGGCTGAAGAAAAGGTCCAGGATTGCAGGAATACTGGCAGGGAAGAAGTACAGTTTCCAGGATTTCACATCAAACGTCTTTTGCTTTAGTGTGAGTTTCTGGAAATTCGACAGCGGCAGAATGTCAAACCCGGATGACTGGCCAAGAGAGGCAAGTGTAACTGTTTTTTCTTCCGTTTCTAGTCGATTCGGCGGTCCCTCCGTCTTTCCACCGTTTGTCTCAACCAAACGGCGGCCCAAATGTTCGCTAGCCAAAGGTCCCATATCCGATTTGGAAACTCCCATAATCTCTGCCGATCCTATCGCACTACTGTTATCAACACTACTGCTTTGGTGACCTGTCGCCGCAGTAGCCACAACTCGGTAATCTTTGCATTCGCTTCTTTTCAGCCCACTTTTGATCACCGTCAGATCTAAATCGTTAAGCTGGAGAATATCCAGTATTGAGCTGCGCTGAACAGCCCTTTTGTATATAGAGCTTGTGCCTAGAGACGACTGCAAACTGGCAAGTGACGAGGCAAGTTCAACCATTATTGCTTCTCCGCCCTCTACATTCTCAATATAGCATCCCAGCAAATCCAATAGCCGGTCGCATGTTTTCTCCAGACTCTGTAGGTATCCTGTGGGGATTCCTCTTTTCCTCTTGAGACCAGTGTAGGTGCATCTTTTGCCCGACAGTTTGCAGTTGCGGCATGGAATTCCCTGGTCGCAGCGGGACTTTTTCAGCCTGCAGTTGTCACAAGCTTGTTTGTTCGTAGGTTTCTTTGGCTTCTTCTCATTGTCGGAGTGTGAGTTATGGCCGCTTGTTTCCTTTTCTAATTCTTGCGGTTCAGTGAGCATTTGCAGACGCTGAGTGTTCCTTTTGCTCGAAGGGCTCACAGGCAACATTGGCGACATATCCGAGGAAGACCGAAATATCCGGTCGGCCATGCTCTGCCTGTTTGGAGTAGCAGCAGTGACGGGAATAAACCTCAGAAGCGTTTCCGATTATGCTGGCCTGCTTGATTACCATGTGTATCTCAAATCCCAGCTTTCTTGTCCTCCTCTTTTGTCAGCCGTGAAGCCTAGAAGACTCAATCATATATCTGAAGTATCTTTCAATCAATTTTCAAACACGCACAATAGGCAAAACTCAGCATTTAGCTGGTCATATCATTAGGAAGAACGATGCGCTGAGTTCTTACTGGGGTTCAACCCCAATAGTGCCAGCAAGGGATGATCCCCTTATGACCGAGCAACGTGAGTCGTGAAGGCTCAGGACTGAGAGGCAGTTGAAAGAGCATTTTGATGATTGTGCTTGAGTTATTAGGTGAATAAACGTTTGATGATTGTTGCAATGATTGTTTGTAGTTGATGGGTTGATAAACAAGAAATAATACATTCTTTCATTCATTTGTACCCGATGAGGCAAAGATAAGTTCCCCACAAAAATGTCACTGGAAGATGTCACAAAATGGTTTATCCGGGGAGAATGTCAGGTGGGACATGTGACAATGTCGGATAGCAAAAGACGGGAGAGGAGACGCGAGGGGCAGACGGGGAGAGGTGAGGGCAGTATATTTGAGTGGCAAGGCTAAGTAAAGATCAATAATATGATGGCTGAATCCAGGGGTAATGAGTATGATTACTTCATACTTATAAGAAGGAGCTGGGTGTCAACGATGATCTGGAAGAAGGGCCCTTATGCGTACTGCTGTCCTTCGAAGAGAAAGGACAGGAATGCGAAGATTGCTGAAGGTTGGATCCGAAAAGTGACAAAACGTAGGGATAACAATGCTCTGGCTTGAATTAGTACCATATAGACGCCAATTAGACTAGGAGAGCATATCAGGGGTGAGTATGGGCGAAAAATGAGCTGCAAGACGTGAGACTTGATGGACTGGAGCAATGCTGCAGTGAGATGTGATGTTGCTTTCACTGCAGGCTTGTGAGAGGTGATGAGTTTTCACACACGGAGATTGTTTGGCGACGGTGACCAACTATCACTCAAGAGTTTGTGAAAGTAAGAGAAGTGCTGGGCCTCCACTTCACAACAAATAGACAGTGAACACTTCTCTGTTCAGAAGGAAGTAATCCTGATCTCCCATGATTCACAACCTGTGACTAAATGTCATGCCAGGCATTTGTCCTGCAGGCTGTTTCCGTACACTGAACCCCCAAAGGAGTAACGTATACTCGAAAAGGTGGGGAAAGTCTGACTCAAAGAAGAGCAACTTCCGTATTCGGAAACATCCTAACACATTTGCTGATGAAATCAATGAAGACTGGAATACGAGTCGAGAAAAAAGCAGATTTTGTTTGCTATGAACACCTCTCTCAACTTCCTTGTATGTATGAACCTCTTATAATGCATCAGTAACTGCCGTAGTTGATCCAGTCCAATGCCTGATGCCAGAAAGACTCAAACTCGGCAATATCAAATGGAACCCCCTGTTCAATCTCAGACACCATCTCGTTGAGAATAGTGCAACTATTGTGATCTGGCGTTCCCTGTTCTGCTCCTCCAACTAAAAGGGCCTCGGAGGGAGATACAGGATTCAAAAGATCTTTGAAACTTTCTGGTGTGGGAGCCGCGTTCAATGGCTGGCCGTAAGTGTTCTGGGGGTCGTTCTGAAGGCCCACGGAGACTCTGCCGGCGGCAGAATTGGAGTAGTTGTTAATACTGGTGTTTGAGGGAATACTAGCTCCTCTGAGTGTTTGCTCCCCCTCTGGAGGAAAACACTGACCGTTTCTGTCTCGGGAGGCTGTCAGCAACTCCTGGAGAGTTTTCACCCCGTTCCGAGCTATTATCTCGGTGCTGTGGACATACGGACCAGTTGAGCCCTTCAGAAAGACGCAGGTATCACTGAGAATTTTCCAAAGCTCTGCCAGCTGGTCGTCCTTCAAATACTGATCATCGCTGAGAATTCTGAACAGCAAAACAGTACAGGCCGACTCCAAATAAGTCCCTGCCATGAGCAAAGGGGCATAATGCATGTATTTCACAATGCCGAGAATAAAGCGGGGGATCTCCAAAGCTGCCCGGAAACACACTTCAGTTCCGCATTCCAGCTTCCGTCTGGTTTCCTGCTCCACGTCTACCTTTGACTGACGGATGTACGCGGAAAATACCAGATAGGGACGGAACAGAACGATCTTCATGTACAGAAAATACAGTCTGATCCAAAACCACTGATGCACCTTGACAGAAGGCAGAGTAGCCGCCAGCTCGGGATCCTCATAACATAAATGGCTGTCCTCTCCGCTTTTCACCTGATAGTATATGTCGTCGATTCTCTTATTCAGCTTGTCAACGGTGGCAAACATAGTGCTGAAATCCTTGTTTCCGCTGTACAGCGTCATCTGCACACTGTGGCATATGTCTGCAAACAGAATTCTCATCTGCAGATCAGCCGAGGAAATTCCGACATCCCCAGACGGTTTGCATTTCCTGTGGGTGAATGCCGGATCGTACAGTTTAGGCGGGGGAATCTCCTCCCTTATGCAACTGGGCCGTCCTACACAGAGACTCCAGTACCGTTCCCACATGTATATAGCAGCCCAGGCCCTGTGGTAGGCTTCAGCATGTGCCCGGTTGAGCCGTTTGTCGTGGATGTTCACTCTGTGGAGTCCGATGGAGGTGGCGACCCTAACAGCCGCCCCGCAGTAAATATACCCCATGCCTGTCTCACCTAACTGGATTATGCTGATGGAGTGGAGATGGAGAATCAGAGCTGCTGTGAAGGAGATCTCAGTGAAAATGTTAGGGACTGTCTTGCGACTCAGATTATGGAATTTTTTCGTCAAAGAGCTGACTGTCTGAACAGTGTGTTGAGGCGCCTTAGTGACGCCTCCCCCAATGGCTATAATGATGTAAACCAGGGCCTGGTCTTCTGGCGATAAGCCAGATTTGGTCCCTGTCTCAAAAGAGTCCCACAGCTTATGTGCCTTGTGGTATATGCAAACAGGTTCGCAGCAGGGCAAAGGGATACCCCAGCACTCAAAAAAGCGATCAATTAGTTCAAGCATCTGTTCCCGAGATACCGCTGCCGGATCGAAATTATCATCTTCCTCATCAGGGACATATTTGGAGGCGATATAACGGGCACTGAACATCCCCAATACGAGATTCGACTCGCCATTTTTAGACCGCACATAATCGTCCAACCTGTTGACGAAGGAGATGTTGGACGCGGGGCCAAAGTACTCCTTGTCTATATAATCTGCTCCCGAGCTTCCCTGCTGGAGATAATCCGGGATGGAGGGCAGCTGGGGCTGGGGTTTGGAGTAGTTGCTGGTATCTTCAGTTTCCTTGGCTGCTGCTAGATTTTTCCTGTGGTAGTGTTTTCTTGCGTTTTCACGGTAGACGCACTGGAATCCATACGTCGCGCAGGTTCGGCAGGGGGCGACTCCATTGCACTGAAAATGTTAGGAAGGGGTTCATAAGGAGCCTAACAGAAGTTGATCAGAAAGACAACGTGCAGATAAGATCTGGCTTTGTCATTCCTAACTTACCTTCACTTTTCTCTTCCTGCACACTTCGCACGCTCTGGACGTGTAAACCCGAAGTTTTTTAGAGGCGAGAGACTTATCCGCGGTGACAGTTGCATTGTACATTGTTGTCTCAGTATCAACCGGTGAGGAATGGATATAGCTGGCAGTGATGCATGTCGCTTGTTTGAGTCTTTTCGATGATGGGGAAGACAGCAAATGATGGATTTTCCATGAACTCCGTTGTACTGTTCCATTGATTGCATCATCTGTTTGAAGGAGAGAAAAGCAGATTTCGAATTTTCCCTCTCGACACCCCTTGATTCTTCCGCATTGTGTGTGCTGAGTTTTGAATGGCTGAATGGACTAAGAAGGACATAGGGTTAAGGTTTATTACCGAAGTTTAACTAGAAGCTTTAGATAAGAGATAAACCTTATCAGGGCAACAAAGCGAGAACCTCACAAGTGTTGTTTTGAGAGTAGTATCAGAGACAATAAAATGCTCATGATAGATTGAATAGATTAGGAGGATTAAATGCTTAGATCCAATCACTCCTAAGCCAGTTGCTGAAAGTGCTCATTGACTGAAGGCACTCTGGAGAGAGTCTCGAGAAATCGATGTGGGAATTAGGTGCTGTCCTCGAACCTTGACGGTTCTTCTTGACGGCTCCAGCCGAGGCCATTTCGCATGGCCTAACTACAGAACCAGAGAACATCGGGAGTGCATGTTTGGCTGAAAGAGTCTCTTTTGTTTCTTTCCTCTCTGTGGGTGATAGTTTGTGAGATTCAGCAGCAAGAACCTGGACATTAAGGAGGTCTTGATGGCGCATATAAGTAACTGATAGAAGGGTTTCCGGCCGGAAGCTCAGGGGGTTAAGTTGTGCCTACACTTTTTGTCGTACGATTGCTGGTATAACATATCCGCCTCCATCTTCATGAGCACTCAATTGATATGATGCACATGCTGTTTGCTGCCTTTTGTGAGTATCAACTCCGAATTCCGAGCCCTGATAATCACATCAGGCAATAATGATTCCAGCAGTTATTACTATCAATACAAAACTCACACCTATCGGGCTCATCTGCCACCGCCACAGTTGTTTCAATGGCCGCGGTGAAATGTGAGCAGATTCACTCACTCAAGGAAATCTTGTAGGCTTTTGCACATTAGAAACAGCTATGTCCTACAATGATAAGTGCAAGCATTTAAGCATATAGCCAACTTTATTTGAGTTTACCAGCCAGCTATTGCAAGGCGCTGAACCTTAATTGTCTCTTTCTTGTTTGAGAGCTCCGAATTCCGAATTCCGCGTTCCGAATTCCGCTGGTATGAGCTCTGAAATGCAGATAGCACCAATCTAGATGGAAGATAACAAAGTTAAACATGACGCGTAGTGATAAAGAATGGTTTCCTGATTTGTGAGTAACAGCAGTTGCTTATCAGTGTTCAGGGTTGATAGATAGGACAATCTACTCTTTGTTGGTTTTGACAGGGGGAAGGGGAGACGTGAAATCAAAAACTTTAGGGTTTGCTTTAGCTAAACCTTAAACTTCTAGCCTCGTTTCCCCCTCGTTTTCCCAGCCCACCTTCACACTATTCCCGGGTGAGAGCAAACCATATATGTAAATATACTATTATGACGCTGGCGACAATCTGATTAGATGGCTTAGGCACTCCTCCAAGACGCCACAATCACTCCAAGGGTCCATGCCATTTCATGATCAATCTACAAAGCCATATTTTAAGTTCTGTTTTGCTACCACATTTAGCCTCAAATTTCAAACCTAGCTAGAACCTGCATAAACTAAGTCAACACCTGCATAAACTCTATTTCTTCTGCAGAGCCTCAGCCAGAACTTTGCCCAATTGCAGCACCTTCTCCTCCTCGTATCTCTTTCCAACAACCTGCAGACTGACGGGAATCCCCTCAAAGTCCTTCGGGTTATTGAACAGCTCATAGTTAGCTTTGTCCACATTGCTGATAGGCTGGTACGACTCATCCTGTACATCAATGCTCGAGTCCACCTTCGTAACAGGAACAACCAAAGCACTCAAATCCAACACATTGACCCACGGCGTGTAGGACATAGAAACGTCCTGAACAGTTCCATGCTTGAAAGAGGCACTCTCCCAAACAGGGGCAATAATGGCGTCAAAAGACCTCCCGGTGCTTGTCTTGCTGGCTGACTCCAGCCAGAACTTCTGGAACTTCAACTGCTGAGCATATTGTTCCTCGTGCTGTTTCCACACATCCTCAGCACTGAAAGGTGTCTTCCGAATAGCAGAAACACCAATAATATTATATGGTATGGGCTCCTCCATAGGCGCCACAGTCTCAAGCAGCTCCTTGTAGTTGTCGCCCAAGAAAATATCCATAATAAGATCAACCAGCTTGGCAAAATCCACGGGGGGCTCGATATCAACAACCTCATGCCCGGCAGCCTTGAGAGCTTCTTTAGCCTCGGCCAGAGCTCTCTTAATAGGCGGGTGGGGGGTAACAACCCCGTTGGTATTCAGGAAAGCAAAACTAAGCTTCTTGCCCTCGAGTCCTGTAGTCTCCCTATAAGGAATAGGAGGCACTTTCGGGTCCTCCTTCCACAGTTCCGACTCAATCAGAGCCTTGAAAATCAGCTCCACATCCTCAATATTCTTCCCCATAGGCCCCACAACAGAAGGCACCAGCGGCTGGAAGGCAAAACTGTTGCGGATGTTCAGGTACGACAGCCGGTTGGACGAAGGCCGCAGTCCATACAGACCCTGGAAAGCAGAAGGAATACGAATAGACCCTCCGATATCAGTGCCAAAGCCCAAAAGAGACCCTCCAGCTCCAACCAAAGCCCCCTCGCCTCCAGAGCTGCCACCGCAGGACATGGGACGGTTGAAGGGGTTGAGCGTAGACCCATATATATTGGAGTATGTCTCTCCAGACATCATAGCCATGGGTGTAGTAGTCTTTACATAGGAAACGGCACCTAACTTGTAGAGTGTCTTAGCCAAGAGCGCCTCCTCGTCCTCTTTAATAGGCTTAAACAGCAAATACGTGTAGCCAATGGCAGAGTCCAGTCCTTTCAGGTTCACCTGATCCTTCAGGGAAATAGGAATGCCATGCAGCGGGCCAACAGTTTTGCCTGTTTCCTGGAATATTTTGTCCAGTTCCTCGGCTCGCTTGAAGGCCTGGTCAAAGAAGATTTCGGACAAACAATTAGTGAACTGCTGGGCCAAAGCAGCCCGATGGGCAAAAGCTCTGGTGACTTGAGAAGCAGTGAGTTTCCCCTCTCTGATTTGTTTGGCCAGCTCAACAACAGAGGACTCGGTAATGGCGAGTTCATCGCTAGTTAGGTTCTTTCTGATTTCGTCAATGCAGTTAGGGAGCTCTTCGGGAAGGGGAACTTCTTTCAGCAACCATTCTCTAGGAATGGCTGCCGCCAGCTGGTCTCTCTTCTTGAGAGCAACTTCCTTCCAGGTAGGAGAAGTCATAGTGGGAGATTGTTTGTTTAGCAGACGATAGGCTTGTGGGTCTCTCTAGAGAGTACTTTGTATGAGAATCGCTGTTTGATATCAAGTGCTTCTCATTCTAGAGGGTTGGCCAAGAGTATTCAGGCCTGCAAATCGACTGGTCGGGTTCGGCCTGTGTTATAAGCAAAAGCTGGAGATTGTCAGTAGGCCTTTGCCGGGGTTAGGTTTAGTAATAAGGTTGTGTCTCTATTAGTAATGCAGCGGGGGAAATGGGCATAAATGGCAAGAGCTGCAGCGCGGTAGAGGATGATTGGGATAAGGAGAGTCAGGAGATGATATTATTTTTACCGATAAATCATATTTTACCTGGGAACAGCATAATGGAGCAGCTGATTGATGCGTTTGCTGTAGTTTGTATGTAAGTTAGTAGAAGTTGTATTAGCTATGGAGTTAGTGAGATGGGGGCAACTTTATTTTGTTAGGTTTCACAGAGGGTTGTTCCGAGAGTATACTGTTGCAACTGATTGCACCATTCTTTAGAATGTCAAATTTGGAATAACTCGAGTTCGATATAATCTGTTGTTATCGCATTAAAAACCCATCTCCTATCAATCGTAGATAACAGACTGTTCGCTGATTATCTTTGCTTCTCCTCTCATACATCATCCTGCTTAGGATTCGTTAATGCGGTGGGTCTCTAACTCTAATCCTTTAGCTCTCCTAATTGGGCTTGGGTGAGATCATTTCCGAATTCCGAATTCCGTTCAGCATTTCCTCCGATCCGAAGTGTAAGGAGGTACTCAATTCCGAATTCCGACAGGCACCTGAGTAAATATTCCGACAGATAGAGGGGAGCGGTGTTTATATTGACAATTCAGCTAGAAGCTCTTATCAGCTGATTTCCAAGACGGGAAATAGGTTTTGGTCGTTGAATGTTGCCCTGATTGTTGGAGGAAACTGTGTGGAATGACATTTCTTCCCGATAAGGTAGGCATAAGCCTCAAGCTGAAGAGAGAATGAGCTGGTGATGATCCAATCTGATTCTGTGGCGCCGGAGAATGCTCTCTATTATCCCAGGACACTCACTAACCATGGCCCTACGGCAAAAAGGCTTGATAGCTAGATGCCTCCGGAAGTTGCGCCTCCACATAACACACCTAACATGACAGACCTAACTGAGCTCAATGGAAGAATATGTGACGTTGACATCTACAACTCTATAGCCGGATGGCCATTTTTGTCCGAATCTGGCAAGAAAAGCGCCATGTCTCCCTACTTGCCTCCAAAATCTGTGATGAGCAAGTTATCTCATCGCGAAGACCTTAAATGCTCATCACTGTTCTTATCTCTATCTTGCAGCACTCATCTCATTGACATTACAATTCCGAATTCCTTGCCCAACTCTAACCTCGAGGTTGCATGTCATTCGGTCCAAGATGAGGCTGGTATCAGAGACTATCGGTGTGATGAGCTGCAGACAAGCAAAGCTGTGCTCAAAACGACAGGCATTTTCGTGCCTGTAGTGTTATGGGCTCATCCACCAAAATGAACACCTAGCATCTGTTTTTGGCTACCTAACAAAAGTTGCCAAAATCGGTTGGATTGGACGATTTTATCAGAGTATCACCTCAAGCAAACATCAAAGTCGATCACTCTTACCAAAACGCTGAGCCTTCTAAATCAGTATCAATGATGCTCTTCTTCTGCCTGACGAAGTACCTCCTCAGTTGATCTGGCCTGCCCAGGCTTCCCATAGAGTGATTGCGAATGGCAAGAGAAGCTTTCACCCGGAGCATTAAGGTTACAGTTTCGAACCATTGATCGCAACCTTAAACTCTTCCGAGACTTTATATCGCCAGGTTATCACCGACAATATCGGCTCATCTGAGATGCATAAAACTGCAAACATCACACCCTGTGTTTAAATATGAGCCTGCTGCCGATGAATAGAAGTCCGATTCGAATGCTAACCTCCTGAACCGATTCCTTTCAGCAACCAAGACCGGAAATCATTCCCTGGTGAGAAACAACACAACACCAAAATGGCATTAGCAGATGGAGAATTTCTCCTGACCCAGGGGTTCGGATACGGGTTTATCCTCGGTGTCGGGGCCGCCTTTGCCCTGCTGATGATGCTGATTTCCTTCCTGCTCGGCAAGTACAATGGAGAAGTGCAGAACTCAGAACGCTTCTCCACCGCCTCCCGGTCAGTGAAATCGGGTCTGATTGCCTCGGCTGTCGTGTCCAGTTGGACATGGCCTAACACTCTTTTGACCTCCGGCGCCTGGGCCTACGGCTACGGCATTGCCGGCCCATTCTTCTATGCCCTTTCCGGAACTACAATGATCATCACGTTTGTCTGTATTGCTGTTGAGCTTAAGAGAAGAGCCCCCGGCGCCCATACTATTGCCGAGCTTGTCTCCATCCGTTTTGGTAAAGCAGGCCACATTATGTACCTCTGCTACATCACCGCCACCAATTTTGTTGTGGCGTCCTGCCTGCTGTTAGGTGGCTGCCAGGGCTTTGCTGCCACCACCGGCATGCATGTTGTTGCTGCTGCTTTCCTCCTGCCGCTGGGAGTGTGTGTTTATACTCTTTTCGGCGGTCTAAAGGCCACTTTCATCTCTGACTGGATCCACACTGTTATCATCTACATTATCATTACCTGCACGTGTTTTGCTGTTTTCTGCGGCATTGGCTCAGACATTGTGGGCTCCCCTGGGAAACTGTGGGACATGTTGAAGGAAGTAGACGAGGCGTTCCCGCCAGCTGGGACCTCCTATCTCAGTTTCCACAACCAGGAGGCTCTGCTGGTGGGCTGGTCGGTGTTTATTGGCTGCACTGTGACTGTTTTCGGTGATCCGAGCTATGGCCAGAAGGCCATTGCCTCTGGGGCCAAGGAGCTGGTTTCGGGCTACGTGTTAGGGGGTGTTTCCTGGTTTATTATTCCCTGGGCGCTGGGCACTTCTGCCGGGCTTGTGGCCAAGGCTACCCTGCTAGATCCGGAAGTCTCCCTAACATACCCTAACGCCCTCAGCCCTCATCAGCAGGAAGCTGGTCTGCCTGTTATTTTCGGTCTGGCGGAGATTTGGGGCAAATCAGGGGCTGCGGCGGGTTTGGTGATGCTTTTCATGTCAGTCACGTCTGCCATGTCGGCTGAGCTGATTGCCTTTTCGTCTATTTCCAGTTACGACATCTACCTGCGGTACATCAACCCGAAAGCCGACGGCAAGACAATTGTATGGGTGAGCCATGGCGCTTGTATTGTTTTCAGTTTGGCTGTGGCTGCCTTTGCTGTTGTGCTCAACTATGTGGGCGTCACTATTGGCTGGATTCTGTCCTTTTTGGGCATTATTCTGTCCCCCGCGGTGTTTGGTATCACGTTTACTCTGGTGTGGCCCCGGTTTACTAAGACGGCTTTCCTAATTGGTTGTCCTCTGGGTACCCTAACAGCCATAGCCTGCTGGATTGGGGCGACGGTAGCCTTTGCCGATGGAGTGGTGAACAAAGATACAGTGATATACCCGAAGCCGACAGTAGTGGGCAACTTTGTTGCTCTGTTTTCTGCCGGCATATACTTTGTTGTCATCACGTATCTGGACCCCCGGAAGGAGAATTTCGACTTTTCGGTTTTCAAAACAAACATCCATCTTATGGACGATGCCGATGAGGACGAGAAGCTGGCTGCAGTGCTTAACCAGGAGGAGGAGAAGAGTCTGGCAAGGGGCGGCTTTATTACCAAGATTCTGTCGGTGATTATAGTGTTGGGCGGTTTGGTATTGACCCCCACGGCTTACTACGGCTCCAACTATGTGTTTTCCAAGGGCTATTTCACGTCCTGGATTATCATTATGATGATCTGGCTGGTGGCTATTACCATCTACATTATTCTCTGGCCTCTGTGGCAGGGACGGCATTCCATCTGGCGGGTTTTCGGCAACATCCGGGAGGGCAAAACCCTTACTGAGCCTGTTGTGGACGAGCATGAGCTGGAGACCAAGGCCACCAATGTGTCTGGCACTTGGGTGATAAATGGGGAGAATATTGAGGGCAAGACTGGTTCTTCGCCCAGTTCTGTGTCGGACATTGAGCAGCACAATCTGACTGTGCAGGGCAAGGAGTAGGTTTTGTTTTATAGATAGAGTGTTTGTTGATTGTCCAAGTGACATAAAATATATGTTAGTTTGTATGAGTTAGCTGAGAGGCCGTTGGTTAGAAATGGTAGAAAAGGTAGAAATATTGGGGATTGTCATGTGGGTTTTTGGTGTAAAAAATGGCTTTTGAACTGAATGATGATCAAAGCTTTACAAGAACATTCTCACTTTCTATGTTGTGTAGGAGCCCAGCGTTTGTAGAGTTATGCCTACTTTAACACCTGGCCCATGGAAAAGACTTCCTCATTTGGAAGCTAGCATGGATTAGTTCAGGAACAGAGTTTGGCTAGCGAGTGGTTGCCTCCCAAAAAGGAGCTTTACATTAAGGTTCAATATAAACCTTAACTTGGGAAAGTCTTAGCTGAAAGGCTGTGGGTATATACTTGATGCTCACTTTTGAAGACCTCATTAGAAAGTCAATTTCACCAGGATATTTTTGGTGCTGTTTCCTTGTGGGTGGTCTATCTAGAGGGTATGCTGTACATCTTTGATCCTTGTAGTTTCTTATTGATTGTCACATCCTCAATATCTTTTCGAGATTTACAGTTGTTTTGCATTTCAGACCTTGCTTAACTATCTAACTCAAATTTTCAACCACTAGCCGTATAACGATAAACGCAGCTCACACATCTCCAACTTCAAAGCAATACACTCAAAAAATGTTCACTACTGAAATCTCCTGGCACATCAATACACTTATTTCTGACTATCCAGTGGTGTCATTTAGAACAGCGGACCTGGCTCGCGGAAGGGGGCAGTAACTCCGACAACCATAATTCTAAGCCGAACACATCTTCACATCTTTAGTGGTTGAGCTAAACAACTTCCTTCCATGGTCAATGAAACGGTGTAGCGGTACTATACAAAGTCAGACTTTATAGAAAGCAAGTTGGAGTAATAACTCAGTAGTCTAAGGAGTCTCAAAGGGATGATCTTGAGGAAGAAAGATTCAAACAATGATCTATAAACTGAGCTTGGGAGGAGATGACAGTCAAGCTGAAAAGAAGCTGAGGCGCGAAATGCATGATACTGCAGTTGTTGCATGAAGGTGCATAGAGATATAGCATCACGAAGAGAACCTTCGGATCATCCCATACCCATTTTCAAGGTCTTCCCAGTCCTTTGAGCTTGACAGTCATACTGAAGATAGACCCAAACTCAACCTTTCAATGTCCTCGAAACCTTCAACTAGGCCTTCTTTTCCGATACAGTAGTTGTCCCATATCACTTGTCATGTCCAATGGAAAACCAACCCAGCTTTCAACGGGCTCCGAGTCATGAATTCACCGAGGGCAGGCATTCATACTGGGCAGGTAACAGGGTCAGCTCAGTTGATGAACAACACAAATATATGTTGTTGATCAACTGAGCATGATTATTACATGCCTGATGATAATGTCTTTCGGACAATATCAAGTCTGAGCTGAGATTCGATGTTCCAATTAATTCCCTTGCCACTTGCATGTTCCTGCATTATCCAGCAGCTGCCTACATCAGCCCACATACTCCTGCATGTTCCTGCATGTCTTCTATCTCGCTAACTTCCCCCTCCTATCCTTTTCTTCTTACCTCATCAACAATTCATCATCCTGCATCGCAGATTTTGTGGCTACCCGCCGCACATCCGCCAGCTGCTCTTCCGCTTCCGCCCTTCAGTCCCGCATTACCCCGCCATCCACAGATTATCTCCACAAAACCTCACCGGCATTTAAACCCGAAGTTGCATTTGTTCATCTGCCTTACATCTGCCGCATTTCACATCATCAGCGGCTGCATATATCCCCGCTCGGCAATTCTTCGGTACCTCTTCGGCATTCCTTCGGTACCTGAGCTCCTTTAGGCAATTAGCCGAAACTCTCCTTACCCGCCAAACCATTTCAAACTCCACTCTGCAGTATACCCCTTGGCATCTCATGGACCATCACCCCCTCCGACACCCGCCACACACACAATGACCTCTCGGCCCCATTCCGGCCGAGCAGAGCCGCCGGCCGATCGGCCCGGCAGCCCCTCCTTCCCGTCTTCCGGCATCGGCTCCGTGTTCAAATCCATCGCAAAGTCCTTCCGCCCCTCCGTGCCCGGTGCGGGGCTTGCCCCGCCCCACCAGCCCCACTCGGCCCCCGTCTCGGTACAGAAAATGGCCCCGCGGCAACTCCACAGTATGCAGAACATCCCCACCGTTGTGGGCGGCTCCTCGGAAGGCGACGCCCAGTTGGACGCCCTGCTGGAACAGGTTCGGTCTGACCGGAATACCCCGCACGCGGCCCGCGTTGCTGCCGTCCGCCGCCTCCGCGCCTCCCTTTCCGCCTACTCCGTCTCTTCCGTGCCCGAGATATGGTACCTGGCACGTGACCTGCTGGCGCCGGCCCATCCGCCCGCGGATCGGGCCGAGGCGCTCGGCCTGCTGTGCACGTGCATTGCCCAGGACGAGACGCACGCCACCGCCTCTCAGCTTTTGTACTACGCCGACATTGTCCGCTTCTGTGCCGACGGCGATTTGTGTTTGCCGCAGTTCCTGCACGCTTTGCGGGCCGTTTCGGACCAGGGGAAAAACATTGCCGAGCTTGTGGCGTTCCGCCGTGCCCCGCTACCCCGCGTGCTGGCCCGCTGGCTGCGGGGTAACCCGCAGGCGCACGGCCCGCTGCTCGCGTTTGTGGCCGACTGCCTCAAATACAGCTACAGCGCGTTTGCGCCCGCCGATATTGACGCGCTGCTCGGTCACGTGCTGGCGGTGGCGCGGGGCACAGCCGACGACGGCGTGCTGGCGGCGTGCATTGCGTGCATTTCCACCGTCATTACGTACGGATCCGTGCCGCTGCCCCGCGTGCGGGGTGTACTGGAGGTGCTGTGCGGGGCTTCCGTATACGTGCCGAGTGTGGCGCGGGCGTGTCGGGACACAGTTAAGGTTTTGGCGGGCAGCCATTTGGCGCTGCTGACGTGCGTCACCCTGGCCGAGTTGGCGGGGCAGATGCCGGAAGCGGGGGAGGAGGAGGGGGAGGGGGAGGTGCAGGAGGATGGGCTGGAAGGTGAC
Source organism: Sporopachydermia cereana (assembly GCA_030561065.1). NCBI lineage: Eukaryota > Fungi > Ascomycota > Sporopachydermiomycetes > Sporopachydermiales > Sporopachydermiaceae > Sporopachydermia > Sporopachydermia cereana. Next base: position 686 of record JAKTWI010000227.1, on the reverse strand, counting down.
ACAGAAACCGAAAGCGGAAGGTCCACAAGCGGAAGCGGAAGCGGAAGTACCACAAGCGGAAGCGGGCGGAAGGATCCCGCTAATGACCCCGCACCCGCCCCCGCACCCGCCGTCAACGGCGCCATAGCCGTCGGCGCCCTGCGCTTTTTGGCCGACGTGCTGCTGGAACACAACGAAACGCTGATTGTGGTGCCGTGGCGGGCCGTCTTCCGCGGGCTGGCCCGCTGCGCTCGGCTCGACATTGCCGCCGCCCGCGCCGAGATTGCCGCGTTTTTGTCCCGCGTGCTTGCCGATCCGACGCTCCGGGCGGTGCTGGAGAATGAAAACTGGTTCAGCGGGGAGTTCGGCGTGCTGGCGGTAGTTGAGGCGCTGGTGATGGAAGAGGAAAAGGAAGGTGGGGGCGGGGTAGGTGGGGTAAGTGGGGGCGGGGTAGGTGGGGAAGGTGGGGGCGGGGTAAGCGGAGGTGGCACAGAAACAGCAAGCGACGACAACACTGTGGGAGCCTCGAAGGGATCAGACGGCTATGTGACAGAAAAAGCCCCGCAGGCCTCAAATGCCGAAAATGCCGCAAAAGCCGAAAACTCCGACTCTGCCCCTCCCCCTCAGTCTGCCCCTCATTCTGCCCCTCCCCCTCACTCTACCCCTCATTTCCCCTCCTCCCCCTCCCCCTCCCCCTCCCCCTCCCC
>JAKTWI010000226.1:33045-54596 GCA_030561065.1 Sporopachydermia cereana | reverse complement strand
GAATGAAAGATTGAAAGGGTTAGAGTTAGTTGGGATTGAGGGACTGTTTGATGTGCATGGGGTGACTGTTGATTGGCCTTTGTATCCTGAGATAAGAAACGCGACAGCAGAATTCAGGTGGAAACCAGCGGGGCTTGAGATCGATTGGCGTTTAGCTTTTGAATTGGCTTATTGCGGGATAATAGAAGGTATCTTGGCTTGTGATTGGTGTTTGATATCACTAAAGGGTTTGCGATTGACGGGCTTGAGTGGCGACTGAGTTGGGCATTTGTTGTTCGAGGGTGAAGAATTGGCTGGAAATCAGAGGGAGAGAAAGTGAAGAGCAGAATAATCCGAACAGGAACTGATGAAGCGGCTTGAGATACAAGCTCATTGAAAGGAATAAAGCAGAAGCAAAGATTAAGAGCGGGGTTATACCTGTCGAGTGTTGCCAGGCTTTTGGGAGCAGATCAGCGGACTTAGCAAAGGGAAAGTCAGAAAGAGTCACGGAAAGTTGGTAATTACCTGAGAGCTGGGATTGTCATTGGATTCAGATCATCACGGGAAGGATTTGCCTTTGAGAGAATTTGAAGAAACATAATAAAACTTCAGCCATGTTCTTTTTGGTATGTGTCATTGGATGAGGAAATGAAAGAGGTGGAATGTCAGGTGGAATGACAGGAGGGAGTTCTAAAAACAATACTGGATTGTTTTTCTTCCATCTCTTCTTCTTTCTCTATCTGTTTGCTATCTTTCTATTTCAATGTTCAAATTCTCTTCCTCCGTCTCACCAGTTTGTTTGCCTTCTATCCCTTTCATCAGTTTGTTTCACTTTCTCATTTTCTTGCCTGGCACTGTCTCTTGGGACTGGTCTGTTTGTTGGTTTGTTGCTGTCATTTCGCTGAGTCAACTCCTGCCAGCATGGAAAGATAATAAAAGTGGAATTTCCTCTCAACCCTCTCATTTCTCACATTCTTCATGCTCCTTTCGGGTTGTTGAATATTCCTATAATGGAGATCCTCTTAATCTTTTAACCTCTTATCTTCTTATTCTCTTATCTTCTTACTCTCTTATCTTCTTATTCTCTTCTCTTCTTATTCTCTTTTCTTCCTATTCTCTTTTCTTCTTATTCTCCTTTCTTTCTATTCTCTCTCTTTATCATCCCCTCTCTTCTTCTCTTCTTTTCCCCTCTTTCATCTTCCTATTTTTATCCCTCTTATCCTCTTATTCCTCTTATTGCCAACCCCCCTCATACTAACTAAACTTCCTCACAATAGAAAGATCTGTCGCTGAATCTGACGCTGCATCCGTCGTACTTCGGGCCCAATATGGAAAAGTACCTGCGGCGTCGGCTGCTGGAGGACGTGGAAGGCACGTGCACCGGCCAGTTCGGCTACATTGTGTGTGTGCTGGACTGTATGAAGATCGATGTGGGCAAAGGCCGCATTATCCCCGGCAGCGGCTCAGCCGAGTTTGAGGTGCGGTACCGCGCTGTGGTGTGGAAGCCGTTCAAGGTGAGTTTTGTGTGATTGGATGAGCCGAGTTAGAAGCCGAGCCGAAAGCCGAGCTGAGAAGTGGAGAAGCCGAACCGATGTGCCGAAAAGGAGCCGAAAGGAGAAAGAAACTCCCTGACGGAACTGAACTCTAACCCATTCGCTAGGGCGAGGTTGTTGATGGAATGGTGTCTATGGTGAACAATATGGGCATATTTGTCAACATTGGCCCCTTGTCTGTGTTCATCTCCACCCATGCATTGCCCTCTGATATGTCATTCAATCCGAGTTCCAATCCGCCGGCATACATGTCGGAAGATCAGGTGATTGCCAAAGGCAGCCGGGTGCGACTGAAGATCACTGGTACCCGAGTGGATGTCAATGCCATTCATGCTATGTAAGTTCGATGAGGAAGAGGGAGGAGGAGGAGGAGGAGGTTTTCTGGGGATTGAAGTTAAGGAAGTTTTGGGAGGAGATGTTGAGGATGTTCAGTGGAGGAGTGGAGTATCTGAGATTTATTGGAGGAGGGAATATGCGATAATCATTGAAGAGGGGAATATTCGGGATTCATTGGAGAATGGAATATCCAACACTCATTGGTGAAAATGAATATCTGAGATTTATTGGAGAACCGGAACATCAGATATTCATTGAAGAGTGGAATCCGATATTCAATGAAGAATTCTATATATGATACTTCATGGATCCTCATGGATCTTTGGAATATCTGATACTCCCTGAACTTTTCGATTATCGGCAGATTACCCCCTCTTCTGACATTTGCATCGAGTTAGTTACTAACAGTTTCACTTTAGCGGGAGCTTGAGAGAAGACTATCTGGGAGCCTTGTAGAGTTAGGTTCTCGATGGTCAATCTGTATATTAGAGAGAAAAAAGGAGTCAATATGTGAGTAATGACTTACACTACATTGGTTGGGAAACCATGTAAACCATGTAAATCACAGCAACTTTTCCATATCCTGCTCCAACGGCCAGCAAATTCTCACTCATCTGTTTCAGTAGCCAGAGAAAGAAACTGTCAATGTCTACTCTTTCACTATCCTACTTGGTGGAACCTCAGGAGATTATGATGAAGGGACTGTCAAAAGCCTCTGACTGAGATTAGCTTAACAATTTGATTGACGGACAGGTTTGGAGCCGGGAGTTTCTGCTCAGTAAAACTGTTTGATACAGTTTGAAACTGTATCTGCTGGCAACAGCGAAGGAACAAACGTTTACTGTCGCTTTACTACTCATCTGCCTTATTAGCCAGCGAAATCACCGCATCAAGCCAGTCAGACCCTTCATCTTCTTCCTTAGCAACCTCCTCAGGAGCGTCATAGTCAATAGAAAACTTGGAAACGGAAATGCCGCACTTCTTCAGCACCACCGGCTCCCCAGGCAGCGAGCAGTTCCCATTAAGGCACACATTCAGCGCCCCGTGTCTGTGAATGCGGTACCGGAACAGCCCCTCCTCCTCATCAAACACCATTCCGAACCCGTACACCCCGCCGCCCGTCAGCCGCGTCTTCACAAACGCGGGATCGTCACATCCGGTTTCGGACTCGTCTCCTACTTTGGGAATATTCACATTCAGTCCCACCCCTAACGGCAATGCCCGCTTGGCCTCCCCTTCTTCCTGAGCCTTGAAAAGCGCATCGACAAGCTCAACAACTTTACGCGCGTTTATAACAGCCGGGAACGTCTCCCCCGCCGGCAGCTCGTCCCGATAGTAGCTGTTGTTGGAGCTGGAGCCTGAAAAAGCAATGGCAGGAATGCCCCGCCCCACAGAGGTATAAGTGGCACCCATAGTCCCAGAAAGAGTATACAACGCGGGGCCCATATTTGTTCCTTCGTTCGGTCCGGCAACCGTGAGGTCGATCTCCAGCTCGGGGAAGTAGTTCGGAATTACGTAATCGAGAGCAAAGGCCACTGAGCTGGCGGGCGTGCCGTCAAAGTACCAGATATGGTCGTCCTGTTTGTCGTGGCCCCAGGAAGGCTCGCCGGCCTTCACAGCACCAAACTCGCCGTCAACAAGCATCACAGGCGACTGCGGCAAATGGAACGTGCCGCCGTATCCGGACCTTTGGTGCACGGGGGCTACCAGCAGTACATTGTGGCCAGCGTCTTTGAGGGCTTGATAAGCAGCTCGGATGTTTGTAGACGCCCAGCCGTCGTCGTTGGATAGCAGGATGTTTTTTGCTTGAGAGGGGGAGATGGTGAGGGACAGAGTGAGAGCCAGGGATAAGAGGCTTTTGCCGCTGGTGAGGATGTTTTCAATTCTCATATTGGAGAATGGGGAAGAGATGTTTGGAAGGAGATAGTGAGCAAAGGAGTGTTTGAGCTGGGATAGCTGGTCTGGAAGTGTGTGAGAATGAGCAAGTGTGGTTGAGCAGTTTGTGTGATTGTTTGCTGACTTTGTATTTACCGATTGGGGCGGCTGGTGTAGTTTTGTCGTTCCCTCAATTGCTAATTGGTAGTAGTAAATGAGGGAGTTGTAATCAGTTGATGGCTTGAGATGTTATCGGCCAGACCCTTTTATGGAACCTGAGAGGGAGGAGACTCTCGTGGGAGTGAGACCCTGGGTTAGAGGGTCTGGACTGTGAGGGTTGAGATGGGAGTTGGCCTGAGGGAGGTGTGTTGCGGCAGAAGCAGAGCAGACATTTGTAAAGCTATTTAAAGCTATTTTGAGTGCCAAATGTTGAGAGTCATGACAGAGAGGTGAAGATAGCAACGAATTGCTTTATTGATGGTGAAGAGCTCTTGGAGTGAAGCAAAAAAGCTTCATAATGCATAAAACATGCATATTCGTGCATGAACCTTAACTTAGAGGAAGGCAAGTTCAATGAAATGAATTGAAGTCGAAGTGACTATAGAGTGAGTAGATCATAAACATGGAACGGATGTGGGGGAAATACCGGGAGAGATTGTATTGAAAGGCACCTAGAAGGCAATTGAGGGGTTCTACTTGCGTTTCTCCGCACTCCATCTTGCAAGGCGAGCGGTGTACCCAGAAAGTACCAGAAGTGCCAGCAGATCGGCTAACAATATGAAACATGTTATTGATAGACGAATTTGTTGATGATACAACGGCTTAAAGTGTTGATCGGCAAAACAGAACAAAACAGAACACGACTGACATTTGAACCCCCCAAAGTCACCTGCAATATCCGCTGTCGCAAATACCACATTATAAGTAGGATCTACCGACAATAGGGAAACGGCTGGTCGGTCCCTCCCACGGAATCATCCCCCTCAAGGCTACTGCAAGGAATGAGTTGATCGTCACTATTTTCTTCAACCGCGTATTCCCCAATCATCCCCCAACCAATCGTCCTTTCATCCAGACTATGGAATCAACTCCAAAAGGCCGTTCGCATCAGTCGCATAGCATCCAAACAACTGTTTGCATCAGCAGCTCAGCTCCCAATAAGTGCTCGTCTGTTCTTCATATAAACCCCTGCTCAACCGCCCGTTTAGTATGGTCGTCGATATCCCTGGAAACTCCTGTTAGTCAATTATTCAATCATTCAGTAATTCAGTTATTCAGTCAAGTCATTCAGTCTTTCAGACACTCAAGCATTCCCTCATTCACCCATTCCCTCACCACATACGTAGACTCCCACGGATAGGCAATCCAATAGTCGGGATAAGTCGCTCCCACAAAGTATCTCTCCTTGACAATCTCCTCCGCAATCTCCGCCCGCTTGGGCTTGTCCTTGTTATGCAGAACAAACACCCCAAACTTGGTCCCATAAAGCCCGTCTTCGCCGGCCTCAGATTCCGGGATTCCCTTCTCCTCTGCCTGTTTCCTCACATCCTTCTCCAGCTCGGCAATAGCATAGTGCAGCGTAGTTCGCGTATCGTCCACCTCATCAACAATGAGAATCCGCCGGCCAATGAGGTTTACTCCCTGGCTGGAGAAGTCCACCCATTGGGTCCGCTTCACTTCGACCCCAGCCTGTTCCGCAGATGTGGAAACAGTGTCGAGATCCTCATAGAGAGAGAGGCCGATGGCCTGGATGTGGATGTTCTTCGCTCCGGGTTGTTTGAGAAACGTCCTGAGAATTCTGGCTGGAATAAAGCCGCCGCCGCCTGATGATTGTTAGATATGATGGTATGTTATAGGGATGTCGATGCATCAACATCAACTACAGGGTGAACATGAACATCATTATGTCACTCAGAGGAGCATGTCTTCAATCAACATCAACATCAACATCAATATGTCCCTCAAATTGACTTATCACTCCTATCATCATATCATTTGAGTACATCTCATTCACCCAGCATACTTACCAATGGCAATCATCAGATCGGGATTGAACTTGTCTTTGATTTCAGTGCCCACATCTCTGCATATCTTATGGATGTGGTTGTATGACATATACAGCTTTTGATCTGCCATTTTGGAGTTGGATAAACAGGTGTTTGCTGTGTGTTGCTTTGTAGTAGAAAGGGTTGAAGAGAGAGTGGTGATAGTAGACACAGTAGGAAGTGTTGATGATGAATTTTCTCACAGTTTAGCAGACGACAAATCGCGTCTCCAAGCAGCTATCAGCCTTATCGATTGGAAGGTATCCAAAAGTGTAAGAAGTGACAGGTATCAACAAAGAACTGACAGATCAGAAGAGATCAACAAACGAAAATCCAATGAAGAAATCCCTAATACTCGCTAGGTCTCTACTATGTTGAAGGTATTTCCTCTATTTTTTTTTCAGCCATTGAGACAGGCAACCGTAAAAAAAACACTCGTAAGGCATCAAATCGTACCTTATTTTGATTTCCTGACAGCCGTGCCGTTCGGGTGATGCCGAAGGCCGGAGAACCAAAAGGGAAAAGTGTAGAAGAGTTTCTATCAAATTTCCTGCGTTTATATATGAGTTACAAGATGCAACAGAGGTAGGAATAGTCTGACACATGGGTTTGTTTGTTGATGGGTATGGAGTAGGAGTATTTGAATGAGATCAGTTGATGGGCTGTTCAGTTGATACTGTTTGGTTATGACAATTTGTCTGTTTGGCCGGGCTGAGTTACAACTCAAGAATAGCTATTGTGAGATGGGGAATCAAGAGATGGATCAGCTGTGGTAATGAAAAAGAATACTGCCCATAGATTGGTTGTGATATCGACATGGTGATGATGCTAAGTTACGGAATGAGTTGATAGTTATAGTATGATGTGATGCTTAGGTGATGGTATGATGACATTAGTATTACAGTACTGAGTTTGAGGTTGTGAACTCCTGATGGAAGTATTGAGGTGGTGGAACTATGACTGGTATGGTGATGGTTCTGCTGTACTGACCACGGTACTATCATTATGGGATTGGTATGAGGAATTCAGTATGATGGTAGTGTTCTAATGCCATCGGAACTAATTTGATAGTACCATACGTTACCATAATCATAGGAACAGTATCTACAATAGATAAGTGCGACTCCTATCAACTTCCCAATCTACCAGCGCCTTGAGTTTCTCTCATGAAGAATTATCCTGATACTTCATCTTGGCAGGATAGAGCAAAAATACTTCTGCAACTCTACTCTCCATCATCTACATTTCCAATCTGATTTGCCAAATTTCTCAGCCCCTTCTGTATCGGCAACTATGGTTTGAAAGATGCTACAAGTTCCTGGATGTAGCTATGAGGAAAAGCTCAGTTATTTACTTCACTCATAATCCATGTGAAAAGTAGAGAACCATCCTACTGCCTACTATTCAAAACCAGGTAATCCTTCAATGAAGCCCGAGTAGACGAAGGATGGGTATCATCTAATCCATGAAGGGTTGGCAAGACGAAGTGAATGCAAGCCTTGCCTTGAAGGACATAGCAAAGTGGAGATATTTACGGAAAAGCCTTTCTCTTGCTGGAGGCTCAATCAAATTATTTTCTGCTCAGCAAATATGCTCTTTTTGTAGTTTTTAGAGATAAACCGAAAACTTCAATGAACACATCAATGAACACAAGATTGAGCAGCTCAATTGACTGATATCTTCACCCATATGAGCAACTTTGCTGGATGAGTCCTCCCTATAAGAGCGGTGAATTCATTCCTGTCTCTCATACACACACCTCCCACATTATCCTCCGTGATACTTTCAAACTATCCTCACATACAGTACACCATGCATTATGCTTATACCCGTCTATCTCCTTATGCTCTCACCACCTTGGCCTTATTCTTCTTACTGAGCGCCTTTTTCAGTTTAGTCAGACTCTGAGCCGACACATCCGCCATCTCAGAGTCCGAATCCCCCTCTTCACCAGCAGGATCGGCGTTCCGCTCTTTGCCTGACGCTTCCAGATATTTACCCCGAGCTTTGCTCTTGTCAAATTTGGTATCGACTTCCAGGTCGCTGTATCCGTCTTCGTCGTCGCCATGTGCGGCTCCGTTTTCATCCGCAACCTCCTCTTCCTCCTCCTCCTCTTCTTCCTCTTCAAGACTCACATATCCATCGTCCTCATCATCTTCACCGTCTTCCTCTGCGCTGACGTCCAAATCGCTGGTTTCCGTCTCCGCTTCCGCAGTGTCCAGCTCTTCGAAATACTCCACGTCCTCTTCATTGCTGCTGTCCTCTCCGTCCAAAAAGCCGTTTTCCAGCAGACTGATTTTGTCGTCTCCAGCGAGAATTTCCGCTTTCAAAGCCATTTGGCTGTTCAGCAGCTCCAGTTTCCCCTTGAGAGCAAGAAGCCTGTCCAGAGTAGCTGAACGCCGTGACAGCACAGAGTGAAGAGACGACAAACTCGGGGCCAGATTGGGTACATTTACCAAATACGAGCCGTGAATGATCAGAACCCATTTGATCCACACGTTCAGAGTCCCGGATCGGTTTTGCGATCGGGCTACTTTTTCCGCCAGTCTGTTGAGCAGGGTGACAGACAGCTGCGGGTTCAGTTTTACTATTGTGGTTTTCACAATGGAAGGGTCTGTGGTCTGTAAACACGTTTCCAGCAAAGAGTGGTCGTTTGTTTTAAGTGCTTGGCTGAGAACCACAGCAAGGGACCCAGCCACTGGTTGTGCTTTGCGGGATTTGCTCCCTGAAGGCTGCTTTCTGTCTTCGTCCTTGAAGCTGGTGTACTCGAGTTTGTCGGCCAGTGTTTCTCCAATCTCGTCTTCTTCTTCTTCTTCCTCTGCTTTCTTCTCCCCTTCTTCCATTTCTTCATCTTCGTCGTCTTCTGCTGTTCCGTCCACTTTCAGATCGTGCAGATTGTCCCCAGCAGTCACTCGAGCATGTGATTCATTATACTTTTTCGCTGCGGCCACGTCGTCTCCATACAGATTCCGGTCCGTGCCGAGGGTTTTCTGTTTTTTCTTGGTAATGGTGACTTCTCCTTTGGGGAAAGTAGGCACTGTGCTGACTCTGTCAAAGTACGGCACTGCGGCGTTTTCCAGCCAGGAAAGTATAACCGCGGTACTGGTTAGCAGAGATGCTACAAGTTTTACGGCAAATTCTGTAGTGGCATCGGACTTTCTGCTTTCTTGAGCTGACTGCTGCAGGGACAAAACTGCTGCAGGGTTCTGAGCTCTGACAACTCCTGCCACTTTTTTCTTGCGTGGGGTTCCTTCGGGGACTTCTGGCGCTTTCAGAATATCAGGGAACAGTTCACACTTGCCATCTTCAGTGATAACACTGGCCTGGAACCCTGATTTGTCGTTTGCCTCTGCCAGCGAGACGGACAGGACGTTTGAATGGGCCACCAGAACCGAAATAGGCTTTCTGTTCCCCACTTTGAACACATTGATGAAGCGGTCGTTGTCCGCTGCCGTCACAAAATGCGTCTCACCGTTGAATCTGAAGGGGATGATGGTATGGATGGGCGTCACATGACACGGATATGTCCGTACGACAGACAGCGGAGAGCCAGGAGAAACCAGATACACAGTATGCGATGCCAGCAGCAGATGAGGAGTTCCCTCCAAGTCCACTGTCCGCACTTGGCGTATGTCTTCATGCTGGTAGTCATTTAGATCGTCCAAAGGGTAGGAGTTCTTCATCTGCAGCGAGGAGATATTCCATTCACTGAGCACACTGTTGCCATCACACACCCAGGCAGACTGGGTGATGGGGGAGTAGTGAAAGTCCCGCACAGATCCGCTGTTGGGAACTGTCACTTTGGAAACAACTCGGCCCAGACTCGGGGAAAACATATGCACGACTCCTTTGTTTGTCCCGATTGCCAGCAGCAAGTCCTGCAGATCAACACCTGTGCTCTGTTTACTGCTGTCTCCTTTCCGTCTTTTCTTGCTGCTCTTGTCAGACACATTTCCGCCCTTGAGCACCCACGACAGACTGTTCACCACCGCACCCTTTTCCAGCGCGTATGCCGTGTTCAGCGAGCCGGCATTCTCCGCTTGGTTCTCAACCGACAGCACTTTCACCTTCTGAGAGTCCAGCGCTGTTATCACCAGGGCGTAGTAGCTGCCCGAGGGGTCGAAACTGCTCCTCACAAACGCCGAGCTCATGTTGCACTCTGCGGTCCTTTGGTACCGAAATTCACACCTTCAAACGCTCACAACGCTCTGAAAAACCTTTCCTATCTGTCGTATCATATCACCTCTTCCCAGTGTTCATTTGCTCATCCATCTCCACTCCTTTTCCCATATAAACATCCCATTTCCCTCACAAATATTCTTATCCCATCAACAACCACAATCGCATCTCAAACACACACAAAATCAAAAAAAATTTCCGCCTTCCTATTTGGGACATGCCCGTTACCCGCCCGTGATATCAGCCCCAGCAGCCGAGATGTATAAATAAGCCACGGGTTCCGGGACAGGAAGGAGAGGAAATGGGAGGATAAGATGGAGGGGAATTGGGAAAGCAGATTGATAAGCGGACTGATATAGTTCGGGAAGAAGGGATTGACTGGGTTTGATACTTTTGACATTGTTGCCAAGGGTCTGAGGAGGCACGTGATACGCGAGCAATTGTGTGATAGAGGAGAGCCTTCTATTGATAGGGCAGGAAGCAAGTGGGATTAGGCTGGAGATTAAGGGATTGCTGGTGCTGAGGCTTGCTATGCCTGGTGATGTCAATCGAAAGCTAAGCTGAACACGGAAACATGGATTATCCCACATCGTCCTCGTCTGCCGAGGATCTGTCGTTACCGAAAGCCACGGTACAGAAGATAATATCTGAGATTCTCCCTCCGGATATAGTCTTCACGAAAGAGGCTCGGGAAGCTCTGATAGAGTGCTGCATTGAGTTTATCATGATTCTGGCCAACGAGTCAAACGACATTGCTGAAAAGGACTGCAAGAAGACGATCGCCTCAGATCATGTGGTGAAGGCCTTGGAGGAGCTGGGCTTCAGTGACTACATTGCCCCAATTCAGGACGTGCTGGAGGAACACAAGAAGACGATGAAAAACAGGGAGAAGAAACACAACAAGTTCCAGGCGTCCGGACTGTCGGAAGAAGAACTGCTACGGCAGCAGGAAGAGCTGTTTGCAAAATCGAGGTCTCGTCTCCAGCAGCAGCAGCAGGTGCCAGGAGGTCCTGATCCTTCGCCGGTGAAGAAGGAAGAGACCTAGCTGTGCATAAACCCTTACATCATCTTCTTGGGGCAGCGACATCCAAGGAACCTAATGCCATTGTATGATCTGTATACTAGTCTTTATTCATTATAATCAAGCATTTTCAATCTGGCCCTGGCGGCTTATCGCCTCAGTGAGTCTATACAAACTATGGTTACGTAATCAACGCTACATCCTCTCCGGTATTCTATACCGGATAACTTGTGAGCCATAATATCCGATATTTGTTTCCCCGGTTTTCATGTGCGGATTGAAGCATTTCGTGTTTTGAAAATGACATTCGAGTTGAAACAGTTTTCATGTGGGAATTGGGTTTGAAAATGTATTTAGAATAGAGATGCCTTTAGCACCCTAATGTGATAATATACTGGCCCAAATCACTCGGACATGTCTGGGCTCTCCGACTGGCGGTTGATCCTCCTACTATCCCTCGTTTGTAGGGTAGTTTTGGCCTTCTGGCCTTCATATCTGCATCCCGATGAGCAACTGCAGACTCTGGAGCCGATAGCGGGTATGTATTATTCACCTGGAGAACTCAATTGATAGCCTGGCTAACATCTAACCTCTCAGCGTACTTATTTGGCTGGAAAGACATGTCATCTCTGGCCTGGGAGTTTACCGCCAAAAACCCTGCCCGGTCGTTTTTCAGTCTCAATGTTCTTCTGGGGTGGCCTTTGTATCTCTTCAAGCAGCATTTGGAGACTCCGCCGCAGCTTTTCCTTGCTGCGCGGCTGTATATGCTGCTGTACTCCTGGGTCGGCGTTGATGTCGGGTTGGCTGTCTTATGTGCAATCCAGGGAGATATGCGGCGGTATTCCAAGGTCCTGTTCTTTGTCGCATCTTCTTATGTCACATGGACGTTCCAATCGCACACTTTTACCAATTCCTTGGAGACTGTTTTGGTGTTGTGGACTCTGGTGTGTTTGGAGATTGTGAGACTGTATGATTTGAAGGTGCAAAGCTCGCCTGAAAAGGTGCCGCGCTTGAGGTCAAACTCACAGCTGGTGATACAAATGCTGTTTCTGGGATCGGTGATATCTTTGGGAGGTTTCAATCGTATCACGTTTCTGTGTTTTACTCTTGTGCCGCTACTGGTCGTCATTCCTCGGCATTTGCTCTTATTCCCGAGCAGCCTTCTCCCCCTAAGTCTCTCATTTATAGCTGTGACTGTGATTGGAGTTGTTTACGACACCAAAGTGTTTTCTGGCTGTGAGCCCTCTGTGGTAGTATTTGGCTACCCTTTGGTCATCACTCCGCTCAACAGTCTGCTGTACAATGCCTCTACAGACAATTTGGCATTACATGGCATCCACTCCCCTACAACCCATTTGCTGGTCAATCTGCCTACTCTTTTAGGATTCACTCTGGTGTATCTCCACAGGCTTGTGGAGCTGGTGAGACATGCAAATCTGTTTGCCCTCAGTTTTGTCTCTTCGGTTGCTCTTCTCTCCCTCTTCCCTCACCAGGAGGCCCGATTCCTCCTTCCTTTAGTCCCCATTGCTGCTGTAATCAGCGATGTGCATATCCCTCAGCGGCTATCAAGAATAGTTTTTGGTCTTTCAGTTGTCTTCAACTTGGCTATGGGGGTCCTAATGGGCGTTTTCCACCAGGGGGGAATTGTGCCTGCGGCTGAGCATTTGTATGACACTTTGCAAGTGTCGCCCTCACTTGGAACACAGGTGTATATATGGTGGCGGACGTATCCCTGTCCTGTGTGGATGCTGGGGGTGCCTCCGCAGGAGATTGTGAGTATTTCTCCGGATGTCTCATTAGGGGAGCAAAGGTTTGACGATGTTGTTGAGAAGGTGGAAATGGCAGGCGGGGAGGCGAAGGTAGTTATTGTGAACGCCGTATCTACAAGTGCACAAGAGGCAGAGAGGCTTATTGGCAGGATTTATAATTTGAGGAGGGAGACGGGGAGAAATATGACTGTTTCGTTAGTGGCTCCTATTGCGTCTATAGAGATGGAAGGATGTATAAGCAGTCATGTGGGAGAGGGAAAGACAGGGAAAAACGGGGTAAACGGGAAAAGCGGGAAAAGCGGGAAAAGCCGAACAGGAGACTTTCAGTTGCAGCAGGACTGGTCGTACTTTTGTCACTTTGATTTGGACAGGTTTGATGTCGGGGATAAAAGATCGTTTACGCCAGGACTGGCGGTGTATAATATGCTGTAGTATAAGCATATGGGGGTGGGGAGAATTGAGCAAAATGATGATAAATTATTATAGAGCTGCATACTTTGATAGGAGACTGGAGAATTGCATACTTTGAAGGGAAGCTAAGTAGCTGTTTACTTCGATAGGTATTTGAGAGCACGCGGGCAACGCGGGGAAACGCGGGGCAACGGGGGCAACAGAAGCAGAAACTGATACGGAATAACCTCGGTATGCTTTTTAAAGTGGAGACAAGCGGAGGCCCAGGCAGTAGAAGTGAACGGATAGAGTAGCCGCTGTCAATTTTTGTCCGATCCAATCCGTTCCGATTGGTTCCGGTATATCCGAGTCCAAGTCAGATCCCACCCGAACTCTCTAAACCTTCTCTCTGCTTCACTTTTCCGCCTCCGATTTCCGTTCCGACTTCCATTCCTACTTCGTTTTCGGCTTCCGTCCCATAACTCCGTCGGCTCGGCTCGGTCTCAATCTTCGGTAACTACTTTCGGTAACTATATTCGTCATTGGCGTCAGCTTCGGATTCCGCCTCAGAAAGTCGAGATACTCCGCCTGTACCTCTGCCATCCGCGGAACAGGCGAGTGAGAGTTCAGCAATGAAAGTCAGGCGGGAGTTCTCCGCTATGCCCCGCAGTGCCCCGCAGTGCCCTGAATTGCCCCGCCTTACCCCGCCTACCCCGCTCTGCCCCTCCTCGCCCTCCTCGGCTCCGCTCCGCCTACCCCGCCTACCCCGCTTGCCCCGCCTACCCCGCCTCGCCTTCCTCGGCTTTGCCTCGCCTTTCTCGGCTTCGCCCCGCCTCCCCTACCGCTTTTGCTAACTCCACCTACTCCCCACACAGCAAGAACGAGTCCTTTATTACCTATCTAATCTCCATCATCAATCCCCACCACGCCTATTTGTAGAAATCAAACTTGTCGATATCCGAGCTGGTCTTCACCTGGCTGGAATAGGCCTCCTCCAGATCACTCTGGATAATCACATATCTGTTCTTCCGCACAGCCCGCAACCCGGCCTCCTGCATAATGGCAGCAATCACAGCTCCCGAAAGCGGGTCGTTCCGGATAATCAGCGAGTCCAAATCCACTTCCGGGGCTAAGGACATCTTGGAGGCAATAGTGGAAAAGATAAGCCGCCGTTCTCTCCGGTCCCGCAAAGAGGGGAACTCAATCTTCCGATCCAAACGGCCGGGCCGCAGCAAAGCGGGGTCTAATGTGTCGGCTCGGTTAGTAGCCATGATGACTTTTACGTTGCTGGACTGGTCGAACCCGTCCATCTGGTTAAGCAGCTCCAGCAGGATCCGCTGCACCTCGCGGTCGGCTCCCGTTTGGGCGTCAAACCGCTTAGTGGCAATGGCGTCGATCTCGTCGATAAATATGATCGCGGGTGAGTTTTCCCGCGCCAGTCGGAACACATCCCGAACCATGCGGGGGCCCTCCCCGAGATATTTCTGCACAAACTCGGACCCCACGACTCGGATAAAAGCGGCAGTGGAGCTGTTGGCCACCGCTTTCACCAGCATTGTTTTCCCTGTCCCCGGGGGGCCGTACAGAAGCACCCCGCGCGGCGGGTCAATGCCGATCTGTTTGTAGAGCTCTGCCTGAGTGAGCGGCAGCTCCACTGCTTCTCTGATTTCCTGTTTCTGCATGTCCAGTCCGCCGACATCGGCGTATGTGACGTCCGGCCGCTCGCTGGCCGACATAATCGCAATTGAGGAATCGGCTTCCGGAGGCAGAATGTCGACCAGAGAATTGGAATGGCGGTGCAGGGCCACTGAGGAGGAAGCCTTCAGCAGCTCCCGGTCCAAAGTGGAGAGGATGCGCACGACATAGTTGGACCCAGTGGTGGACGACACAATTCCCGTGTGTGTGTCTATGGGTTCCAGGAACTGTCCAATCACCAGGGGCACTGACTGGATGCGTTTCACTTCTTCCTGGGCTCTGACCAGCTCGCCCTTGAGATGTTTCTGTTCGTCTTTGATGTACTCTTCCTGCAGCTGCAGGAGTTCGAGCTCGCGTTCCAGTTTCTTCAGCAGACGGTAGAGATCTGTGTTTGGTTTCTTTTGGTTCGGTTTGCCTTTCTTTTGGCCCTTGCCGGGGGCAGGGATGCCGTTGCTTTTGTTGTGGATCGCCACAGGATTGGCAATGCCGAGTTCTTCCATTGGGAATCAATCACGGGGGAGCGTCTCAGTGTCGGGTTGCAGCCTGTTTAGGTGATTGGGAGCAGTAAGTACAGGATCGCTTCAATAGGCAAATGATTATACAGGTTTTTCAATCAAATTGTCCAAATTGCCCTCTTTTCATGTTGAATTGTCTGATCATCAACAGCTCTGGCGGGAATTGTCGGGCCGTTTGAGGGTGGCACCAGGGGGGTGTGCGGGAGACAAGGAATAGGTTTTACGGTTGCGTAATCAGAAACTAGAACTTTTGGATGACATAATCAGAGACGTACCTCTCTAATCACATAATCAATAACTGCCAGGTCGATTCGGGCCGAGACGGAGTCTTCCTTACTACTAACATCGGCGATATCAACATCAACAAATGGAGTAAATTGTTTGTTTACTGAAGATTCTTCTGTGATTTGATGGCTGCTGACTCAGCTTACTGTACCCCTAGCTGCCCCACCCTCAAAATGATCTCCGCTTTCTTTGTCTACTCCCAGAAAGGAGAGCTGCTCGTCTGCCGGCTGATCCGAGACGGCATCAAACGATCCGTGTCGGATGTGTTCCGCATTCAGGTCATCTCGTCGGCAAGTCCGAGCGCCTCTCCGGTCCTCACTCTCGGCTCTACCACCTTCTTCCACATCAAATGCCACGAGATGTATTTTGTCGTGGTGACGAGATCCAATGTCGATGCAGCCATAGCCTTTGAGTATCTCAACAAAATCGTCTATCTCATCAAAGTGTACTGCAGCGGAGGCGCCGACAGCCCAAACGACATACTTTCCACCGGCGCTCTCCTCGGCACCAAGTCAAATAAAAACGCCGACTTGAACCCGAACAACCCCGCCAGCGGATATCTTAATGAGGCAATCATAAAGCACAACATCGCCCTGATATACGAACTGCTGGACGAAACCCTGGATTTCGGCTACCCACAGAACACGGAGCTGGACACCCTGAAGCTGACCATCCCGCTGGAAGAGGCCGCGCGGAACAAAGCCGGCACTGCCGCCGCCAAGGCTCGGGCCGCCGCTTCCGAGAGCCAAGTGGCCCGCCAGGCCACCAGTTCTGTGCCCTGGCGGCGTCCGGGCATCAAATACCGCCGCAACGAGGTGTTTCTGGACATTGTGGAGAAAGTGAATCTGCTCATCTCCAGCTCGGGACAGGTGCTGCATGCGTACGTGGACGGCCGCATACAGATGAAGTCTCATTTGTCCGGAATGCCGGAATGCCAGTTTGGCCTAAACGATTCTCTAGTAGTGAAGGAAGACGAGGACCCGCTTTCGCAGTATGAGGTGAAGAACAAAAAAGCTCTCCCGGCTGCCGCAGCGGGGGCCGTCTCATTAGAGGACTACCGGTTCCACCAGTGTGTGAATCTGGACGATTTCGATGTGGACAGGTCTATCCGGTTTATCCCGCCGGACGGGGAATTCGAACTGATGTCCTACCGGTCGTCTGAGAACATCAACATTCCGTTTAAGGTCGTCCCGCAGGTCAGAGAGCTGGGGAAACACAGTTTGGAGTACACAGTGAAGCTGAAGGCGCTGTACTCGGGGCGTATGTATGCCAATGACGTAGTGGTGTCTATTCCCGTGCCGCCCAATACGGTCAAACAGACGCACATGTCTACCGGCGGCAAGGTGAAGTACGACCCGTCGATAGATATGATGGTGTGGAGGTTTAATAGGATAGTAGGCGGGGCTGATTTCTCTTTTAGCGCGTTAGTGGAAACTACTCCAAACAGCAATGGAGGGGTGGAGAGCAGTTTTCCGAGGTCGGCTTCTCAGAAGTCGTTTCAGTCGGTTGGTAGTAGTGAGAGTATTGAGGATTTCCGGGATTCGGGAAGACGGCAAGGAGAGAATTACTACCGGGGCAAGTGGTCGCGGCCGCCGGTGTCTCTGCAGTTTAATATTACGATGTTCAGCTGCAGCGGGCTGGTGGTGCGGTATTTGAGAGTGGAGGAGCGGAATGCGAAGTACAAGACGGTGAAATGGGTGCGGTATATGACTACTGCGGGGTCCTATGAGATTCGGTATTGAGAGGAGGGTGCAAAGGACGAAACAGGTGTGGGACAGCTTTAGCAAATGAGACTACCGACGGGCTGGAAGTACGGGGAGGGATTGTGGACTGGCAAATGTGTCAGTGGACCTGGACAGTTTTGGGCGAAAACCTTTGGTCTCCATCTACACGGTATTTTGTTCCAATATTGGACTCAGAGCCAATTAGCTTGTGGGCTGTTTGCAATTGAGATTCAATGTCTGGTGAAGTCGGTCCCTGTGAGGGGTAGGAGGGGTAGGAGGGGTAGGAGGGGTAGGAGGGGAGGGGGAAGGGTAGGAGGGGTAAATGGGGTGTGAGTCTGGTGAAGTCGGTTACTATGATTATGATAGGGGCCGGCAAAGAGATGTGAGGTTAGACACGTGGCACGTTTTGGAAGTATTTTCAACGGTATTAGCTCGTCTGGAACAGCGCAACCGGCATTTCCAAGTCATTTCTATTGAATGGGAATCTCGTGAGAATCTCGTGAGAATCTCATGGGTATCTCGTGGGAGATTATTACTGATAGGAGAGAGAGGCATGGTTGGAGATCACACAGGAGGGGGGCATTGTGGCCTGGTGTTTACATGTGTAAGTTCACAATCACGGCGAGTGTTTACTGTGTTGATTTTACCAGCATCTGCCTCAGCAAGTGTAGTTTTGTCATTCAATTCCGTAAATATGAGATTTTTCAGTTACTCCTTGGGCCAAAATCTGAGACCCTTGAAGCAGACTCTCTTCAGACTACTAGACTCTCCACATACTCCTACTAGACCCTCCTCTACCGATCTCCAGACTCTCCCCTTACACTATCATCTCCGAACCTCCAGCTTCCGCAATCCCTTTCTACATCATCTCCGACATTTCCCAATTCGGACGCGATGAGTTTCCAAGTCTGCCGATGAACTGGGAAGAAAACCTGCCTGAAAAGCAGCAAAAAACCACCTCGCTATCTCTCCACCTGTACATACATTTCCAGCAAAAAACTCCTGCATGTTATCAGCCCCAATAAGGGAACAAACCTAACATCTTCCCAAACATATCTACCAGTCCCTCCAGCCCCTTCAACCCTTCCAGCCTTCCAGCCTTCCAACTTCCCCTCTTCCCAACTTCTTCCTCTTGTTTACCCTCTGGACATGAGACATCCCATACTATCAGCCCCCAACTACTGAACTCCGGGTTATTACCAGCAGCTAATTCCCGGGCTTATTGCCACCACAAAACTCCCAATGCCCGATCTTAGCAGCCCCTCGGCAGTGCTGGTGGGGTGTCTGGTCGGCATTGTCTCATCAATGGCTCAGTCTATCGGTCTCACATTACAACGGAAGTCACATGTTTTGGACGCTCGGCTGCCGGAGGCGCGGCAGCGGCCGCCGTACCGGCGCACTTTGTGGCGCACGGGGGTGCTGCTGTTTGTGCTGGCGAATGTGTTTGGCAGCAGCATTCAGATCTCTACTCTGCCGCTGGTGATTTTGTCTCCTTTGCAGGCGGTGGGGCTGATGTTCAATTCGATATGTGCGGCGCTTCTGCTGCACGAGCCGTTTACGGTGTACTCTGCGGCGGGCACTGTTTTTGTGGCGGTGGGGGCGTTCCTGATTGCCTTTTTCGGCACTGTGGCTGAGCCGAGCCACAGTCTGGCCGAGCTGCTGCGGCTGCTGCGGCGGCGGGTGTTTGTGCTGTGGTTTTCAAGCACGCTGGAGGCGGTGGTGCTGCTGGTGGCGGTGGCGCATTTCCTGCCGCATGTGGTGGACAGCGACGGGCGGCTGCGCCACCGGTGGCCGCTTTGGGACCGGCGGCGCGCGGTGGCTGTGGCTGTGGCGCAGCAGAGCCCGCAGCCGGTGGCGGCAAGCACGCCAGTACACACCCCTACCCCGCATACCCCGCATACCCCTACCCCGCATACCCCGCATACCCCGCGCACCCCTCAAGCCTCCTTCAAGACCTTCCCGCTGAGCCCGCAGACCCCGCGCGGGCACCCGCAAGGGTCTCTGGACCACTCCGTCGCTTGCAGCTGCCGCAATATGGTACAAGGCGTGCTGTACGGAATCATCTCGGGGGTCTTATCCGCTCATTCGCTGCTTATGGCCAAATCTGCCGTAGAAATTGTACTCGGAGTTTTGTTCCCTGGCAACGGCAGACCCTCCGGTCCCTCCAGCCCCTTCAGACCCCCCGCCAGTCGGTACAGCGACCTGGTCCACTGGCAGAGCTATGTGATTGTAGGCGTGTTTGTGCTGCTGGCGGTGCTGCAGCTCTACTATCTCAACAAGGGTCTGAAGCTCTGCTCCACGTCTGTGCTGTATCCGCTGGTGTTTTGTGTCTACAACGTCACCAACATTGTCAACTCCTTAGTGTATTTTGACCAGCTGGCCAGCCTCAGTAAGCGGCAGGTGGCTTTTGTGGTGCTGGGAACTGTTTTGGTACTAATTGGGGTGCTGGCGCTATCTTGGCGGCTGGGGGTGTCGGAAACGGAAGTTCATTCCGCTCCCGAACGGGACACAGAGGCTCCTCTGCTCACAACTCTGATGGGCTCTCCAATACAGTCCGACAGCACACTTGTGCGGCATTCGCCGGAGGTGGACTTCGGCTCTCACCGCGGGTACGGAGCCACAAAGGACGAAACGGAGTCGCAGTATGTGAGTTTCGGCTCCCCGACGGCTGTGGCGTTTACCGGCGGAACAAACGATACGTCTTTGACAGGGCGGCTGGCGTTTGCAGTGGACAACCGGAAGAACCTGCGGATCCAAGTGCCGGAGAACGGAGCGTCGGGTTCGACGGGGTCGCCACAATCACAAGGGTCTCTTTTGTCGCCACAGGGGATTCCGCAGGGGATTCCGCAGATGGCCGGATTGCCGAAAGGGTTTGGAGGGTCTGGGGGGCCCCGGCTGAGTGGTCCGGCGGCATATCACAGCCGCCCGAGAAGGAATCTGTCGTATGAACAGGCGGAAATACTGAGTCAGTTGAGGAATATATAGAAGGAGGTGAGAATGGAGATGGAGATGAAGGAATCTGATATGAGATGGGTTCATGAGAGAGTGTTTTGGAGGATGATTAGGGAGATTTTTTAAGGGATACAACTGAAAGGAAGGGACGGGCTTTATATATCCACAGCAATGCATTCTTCTTTCTTTCAGGAAGGTTGAGGTTCAGCAGGAAATTGTATGGGTCGGTGATGGGTTTAGACGGTAGATGAGACTGTGAGGCTGTTATAACCTACAGGCTAAAGTTACGACTACTTTGGCCCGTCGACGGGATATATTGATGCAAATGATCATTATAAACGTACTTCCACTAAATCAGTTAGTTCCGTGAATGCTGCCCTACTGTTCTTCAATTCTTCCCGTAAACCTTGATCCTTGGGTCAATCCCCCTGGTGTGCTAGCCGTTTCCACTGTTTCAAGGATGTCTCTAGAGCACGGCAGATCATCGCCGATTGTTTTCATTCAGGACCTCTGCTCTCTGGCATGCGCCGTTTGACCCAGGCTTCAAATTATTGCTTGTAGTTATTCTAGGCAAATGTCAACCGCCATTTCGCATAGAAGACAGACAGAACGATCTGCCGTCCAAGCGAAGAAATGGTAAAAACAGCCCCACAAGTCGCCTGAAAACAGCAGCGGGGTAGAGAGAGAATGGGGACTTTAGAGAAGTGATAAGCTTGTCGTTAATGGCTTATTGAGAGCTGGGATAAAACTCTTCTTGTCAGCTGGAGTACTCTGAGAAAGCGTCAAAACTGTCTTGAATGCCTACTATAATGGCTGTGAGCGTTGATAATCATCTCAACGGTGTATTGGTGTGAGTAGTGTAAATTCACTCAGCTAAAAGTACATAGGTATTGTATGAAAGACATTATTGAGACAAAGCGGGCTTCTTTATTTTGTATACAAACGGTACCGGGAAGAAGTGGCATTCTTTCTGCGGGTAATATTTTCTCAGACAAACAAACCCTTCAAGAGTTGTCAAAAACTCCGAAAACTTGGTATCTCCCATTTCATAATCTGTTGTCACTTATCTGTAGTATCTCTGGCCATAACCCCTTGATACCTATCTCCAATAACTCTTTCTCGGTAGTCCGTTGACACTCATCTCTGAAGACACTCTCTATAATCTTTCTCTATAATCTCTCTCTATTATCTCTCTCTATTATCTCTCTCTATTATCTCTCTCTATTATCTCTC